>CM076572.1:827079866-827251976 GCA_034641835.2 Pinus albicaulis | reverse complement strand
GTGACACTTTCTGCTTGGCTGACTGTGCGGAGACTTTGCTGGTTGAAACATCCTGTTGACCGCCGTAACGCACCACAACACATATTTTGCTGATCAAGTTAAGTGTATTTTTTGGCTTGTCTTCTGTCTATCTATTGGTATGTTCTATCAGCATTTTACTTTCATGTTTATGTGATTGCTATTTGGTATTGGGTTTAAAGTAAAGTTGCATCAAGCATAGAACATGTACGAAAATTTACATGGAGTCTTTGAAACAACGATAGTATGTATTAGAAGATGTGGTACAGAGATGATCTAGGAAGGCTTTCCTGGGAAGTAGTTAAATTTCTGCCCATACTGAAAACTGGGTATTCTACTGCAGGTGAAATCATAACAATCAGTTCCTTCAAAGACTTGGCCTTAAAAAAAATATCTAGCAAATCAATAAATGAAGTGGGAACTTGTAATGTTATTTGTGACCGTTTAAAGGGGAGGTGGCAAACTTATAGTGGAGATGGACGATAAATTGGCATTGGTAGCAGACTGACCTGCTTTGTTGGATGCCATCTTAGGTAACTTAACCGTTAGAAGATGGTTTTCCAGTTTGTGTTCTAATTCCCTTTTTGACCATTCCTCCTCATCTTCCTCATTTCTTCCTGATGCACCAGCTGCAGAGGTCTTTCATTGTGGATCCTGTGCAAGAAGACCTTTGCAAGACCTGACTTCTACAATTTCTCTCTCCCTACACACTCCAAGAGATTGCTGTTCTATTATCTTGACCCTATTGAAAATCATACGTATCCTTAGGTAGTTTAAAATCATCCCATCTGTTCTTCTTTGATAAGTTAAATAATGGCCACTATAATTTACAGGATTTTCTCCAGTGGCAATGGTGCAAATTTTGTATTTGCTCCAGCATAGTGCCAATGATCTTCTGGTAATGTTTTGAATCTGTTTCTACCTAGATCTTTTCATCCCTATGCCATTTCTTATTCTGTCTTCTTGTGTTAAGTTTAGACCAAACTTGGATGGAGGTTAATACACATTGTTATTCCCACCAGCTTCAAACAACATTGATTGTTTAATAATACTGGACTACATCACAGGAACTCGCTATCTCAGGGATTACATTGCTATCACAGGATGGGATCCAAAGAGCAACCCACTGCCTCAGAATGTTGAACTCGCTGCTTCGGGAAGATGAACCAAGCCTTATAGAAGTTTTGCTGCCTTTAAATACAGAGCTAAATTCGAATAACCCAGAATTTAATTCCCTAACCAAAAAACCTTTGCCCAAGACAGAAAGAAGAGAGAAGGGAGGTGTCAACTAGGGTGGAGTCTTTCACCACTGAAATTGACAGGGAGAAAGGGGTCTTAAAACCCTCAGAGCAATGCTCAAAAACAAAAAGAGTTGATCCATACTTGATGCTCCAAAATGAATCCAAGCCTCCTTTATTTATAGACTTCCTTGAGGGGTTTAGCTTTCAATTTTGGTTGAGTGTCTTACTCAAAGCCCCAAATTTGGGTTTTTTCGCCCAACTTACCCTAAAATTGGGGGTTTTGGGGTTTTATCCCCTTTTTAAAGCACTATAGCCTACGGGGACAAATACTACTAAGTCCATTGGTCCTCAATTCGTTGAGAACATCACAGTCCACCCTGCTCATCGCAGGAAAACACGCTTCCCTATCTCAAAACAGTGCTCCGTCTGGTGCTGATTTGCGTACATCTTCTATTGATTCTGAGCAACCTGAATATTCTCCTTGAGCACCCTAAGAATGTCTTGACTCTCCTCTATCCAATCCTGGGCAAGAGGTGCCTTGCTGTCTCCGAAGATTCTATCGATGAAGGAGGGTGCATCATACCCATACAAAGCCTTGAAGGGTGTCATTCCAATGGATAAGTGGGAGGTGGTGATGTAGCAATGCTCCCCAAGGTACAAGCACTTGATCCATGCCTTCTGCTGACCTGTCACATAGCTGCGCAAGTACCCTTCAATCCACTTATTCACAATTTCTGTTTGGTCGTCAGTTTGCAGGTGGTAGCTGGTGTTAGGGGTCAATTCAATTCCAACTAGTCTGAAAATCTCTTGCCAAAATGCACCCATAAATCTACTATCACGATCGCTGACTATGTTCTTTGGCAACCCATGTAGTCTGAAGACTTCTTTGAAAAAGAGTTCTGCCACTTGTTTGGCTGAGTAATCTGCTGTGATAGCAAAGAAATGTGCAAATTTAGTCAATCTATACATTGTTGTGTATATGCAATACTTTCCCTGTGCTTTGGGTAATCTTGTCATAAAATCCATCAATATGCTTTCCCATTTCTATTCTGGAATGGGTAGAGGTTGGAGAAGTCCTACGAGAGGTGTATTCTCAACCTTATTTTGCTGACATGTCATGCATTCCCTGACGTTTTTCATCAAAAATCTCTCTCGGATCTGTCGGTACGTCTTGAAGAAGCATGGTGTTTGGTTGAAGGAATATCATGTGTGACCTTCATAATTTTCTCCTTAAGTGTAGATTCAGGCACCAAATATATCCTGTCTTTAAAGTAGATTACGTCATCGACTATTTTGTACCTGTCATCTTGGATAATCCTATTGAAAAGCATGCAAGCAAACTAGTTCTAAGCATATTCAGCAGAGAGGTGTGCCTTCCAATCTTCCGTGAGCTCCATGAGGGTGCGAGCCGTTGGTTTCCTGCAGAGGGCATTTGCCACCAAATTTTTCTTTCCTTTCACATATTCAATGTCAAAATCGTAAGCTTGAATTTTGCTTGCCCATTTTTGTTGTTGTCCATTCAGGTCCCTTTGTCCCAAGAAATGTCGCAGGTTGTTGTGGTCTATCCTGACTACAAACCTATTACCCACCAGACACTGTTTGAACTTCGCTAAAGCATGCATGATGGCCAACATTTCTTTGTCATATATGGAGTAAAGCCTTTCTGTATCTTCTAGCTTTCGACTTTCGAATGCGGTCGAATGACCTTTCTGCATTAAGATGACAATACGACTCTTATTCCTTCTTTGGATGCATCACACTGTAATATAAATGGTTGGCCAAAGTCAGGAAGGGCTAGTATTGGACACGAGCTCATTATTTCTTTGAGCTTGTTGAATGCCTTATCAGTGGCTTTTTGTCCACTTGAATGCCCCCTTTTCTGTCAAATTTATTAGGGCTCACTTAACTAGGAGAACCCCTTAACAAACCACCGATAATAGCTACAGAGCCCGAGAAACCCTCGTAACTCTGTAGTGTATTAGGTGTAGGCCAATCCACTATTTGCCTGGATCTTCTCTTGGTGGACCTATACCCCCTGTGCGTTGATTATATGTCCTAAATAAAGAATGTTTGTCAACCCAAACTTGCATTTTGGTGCTTTGGCATAAAGGCACTGTTCCTGCATGATGCTCAAAATTTGATCCAAGTGTTTCAAATGATCGTCCCACGTCTTACTGTAGATGAGGAGGTCATAAAAGAATACCAACAAAAACTTCCTTTACTACCTGTTGAAAATGTTATTCATGCATGATTGGAATGTGGCTTATTCATGCATGATTGGAATGTGGCGGAGGCGTTAGTTAGTCCAAATGGCATGACTAGAAATTCGAAGTGTCCATAGTGGCAAAGAAAAGTTGTTTTGGGCACGTCTTCCTCCCGAACTCGAATTTGATGGTACCCAGTTTGTAGGTCGATCTTTGAGAAATACGCTGCTCCATGTAGTTCATCTAGTAATTCATCAATTCGAGGAATGGGGTACTTGTTTTTGGTGGTCTTCTTATCAAGTGCCTGGTAGTCAATGCACATTCTCCACGTGCTATCCTTCTTCTTCACCAAAACCACAAATGATGCGAATGGGCTTCAGCTGGGTCGGATATATCCCATAGCCAACAATCCCTGGATGGTCTTTTCTATCTCGTCCTTAACTTCTTTGGATGTCGATATGGTGTGGTTATCACCAGTTTAGCTCCTTCCTCCTACTCAATAGTGTGATCAACCCTATTTTGGGTGGAAATCCTGGGGGAATGTCGTTGAACACCTGGCTATGTTTGTACAACACTTGTTGAATGTCTGTTGCATACTGTGGTTTTCCCTCGCTAAGGGGATTTTGACTTATGATCCTGCAGTTTGCTGCATAAGCTATATCACCATGCCTGAATATTGCTTCCATTCTTCTGGCTGAGATAAACTGTGGACCGCCATTTGCCATGCCCCTCGAGACTACCTTGCTGCCATTTGGAGCTTTAAACTCCATTTCCAGAGCTTGGTAATCCATAGTGTTTCTTCCCAACAAACATAGCCATTGAACCCCCAAAAACATATTGAGATCGGGTAGGTTAATCACATAAAAATCACTAGTAAAAGTATAATTACCGAGGTTACACTCAAACTTGGTATCATTCGGGTGCAATCCAAGTTGTACCTATCTGTAACTATCACATCAAGGCCTTCAAATTCTTATGTGGGGAGTCCTCTCTTAGCTACGAGTGTTGCATCGATAAATTTGTGTGTGGCTCCTTCGTCTATTAGTGTTGTGTTACGTTGCCCTTAGACAACTCCTCTCACTTTGAATGTGTAATACTTGGGTGTACCTGGACTTGAGGTTGGGGCTTTTTTCCTCAGTTGGTATGCTCTTATGCTTTTGCTTCCTTAGGATTGTCGGGTTCCTCTTCTTTAGCTTCCTTTTGCGGTGGTATTTCTTCAATTGGTGTATGTGTTTCTTCTTCTTCTTCCTCTTCCTAATCATCGGATGTGACTTCTATCTAGTGAATTTTCCCCTTTCCTATGCAACGATGCCCTGGTTGTCATGGGTCTGTGCATGTGAAGCATGGTTTTTTTTCGTCTGAGCTTGTTTCAGGTTGCATCGTCTAACTTGTCTCTTCGATGCCCTTCTTGTTGGGGAGTCTTCCTTTCTCTATCCCTTGGAGGAATGGAAGGTTTGGTTGGGGCTTTAGATGTTGAAGAAGCGTTGCTCATATCCCGAGTCTTCTTGAAAAGTAGACGGGTTAAATGCCCTAATCCAACCTTGTAGCGGTTTAGCCAGCGCTTTTATGAAGAGCATGACTAACCTTTCCCCCAATATGTCTGTTACCATGACCGCGATCTACTCAAATTCGGCAATGAAATCTTCTGGGGACCCTGTTTGTTTGATCATGGCTAATTCCCTGAAATGGATGTCTGGGTGCCTTTGGTCAAACCTATCTATCAAGCGTTGTGTAAATTCTTCCTAAGAGACAAATATTTGCATGCTCCAAAGTGACTAAACCATGGTACCACCATTCATGGGCATTTCCTTCCAGATGTAGTGTGACAAATTGAATAGCATTAGTTTCTGCCATTGGGTTGAGCCTGAAATAGGTATCCAACTTCTGCACCCATGCTCGTGCTAAACATTTAGGTGATCCATCAAATGAAGGTAAAGGGAGTTTACTTACCTTGCGTGCTAGCTCTCCATTGGGCTGCCCTCGGGGTCTATTCTGGTACCGAAAGTTACTGTACTCGTTGAAGGACATAGTTGCTCGAGTATTCTCCTCCAGTCTTGCATAGTCCTGAGCATAGTTATTAAGGAGTTGATTTGGCTCAACTGCTTCCTGACCTGTTGGTACTTGATTGTCTGTAAATTGTGGTAGAAGTGGCTGACTACCCTTTTTGCTGTGGATTTGGTTGTTAGGTGGAAGAAGATTGTGGTTCCCACTTCTTTCTATTGCAGTCCTGTTGGTGGCAGTGACATTTGGCTGGCCGGTGAGGTGAGCGATCAACATTGTGATTTGTTGTTGCCCTTGGGTCAAAACCAGAGCTATCTGCTGCTGCCCTCGAATCATTTGTTGTCCATGCTGGTGCAGTTGTTAATGCATCTGCTGTTGTCCCTGTATCAATTCTTGGAGCAAAATACTAGGGTCGTGTTCTACTCTATCTTCCATAACAGAGTGATGGATGTTCCTCCTTACAATGATGTTGTTGGTTTCTTCAGGAGGTATACACTTTCATTTACTCACAAGTTGGCAGGATGCTTGTGCTTTGATACCACTGTAAGGGACTAGGTCAATTTGGTCTAGGGTTTAATTAATTAATTAATTAATTTTTTTCATTACAGTGATCAAATTTGATTTATTCTTTGAACAGCGAAATTGCCTTCCAATGATATAAAGAGCACTATATCATAAAATTTCAGCTCCACAAGACAAAAATGATCTTGATACTCATGTATAGATGCAACCAGGTATGAAGAAGACAATACTGCCAGTAATTATTCAGTGCATCTACTGATTCTTTTCAGGGCTGTAATAGCATAGAAAATTCATCATGTGCGTAAAACAACATAACATATTTGGCCCAAATGGCACCCTGTTAATAGTATGTAATTTAGTATGCAATCCATTCACAATATTTCAGTTCACAGGTTCTACTATTCTATATTGCAATCTAATCGATAAAAACCTTCTAATTGTAACAACTACTAGGGTACCAATCAAATCCACTTCTTGAACTGGGTTGCATATGAGGCACAAACTTAGAGCAGACTCCCCTGTAACATCAAATAGTATACCCTCGCTGTCTTTCAACTACTCCCTTGCGACATCACAAAACTTGTTCACTGTTCAGACATACTTCGCTATATCCCAGATGGTTATCACAGGCGTCACTGTCATAGGAGATGAGTCTGCTGCCATAGAACCATGTCAAAATGAACTTGTTATACCCTGAGATGACCTCACTGACACAGAATGAAGTCAGTTGAGCTCGCATCCTTGGTAGATATCGTCTTGCTGCCCCAGAATGGTGATTAGAATGTCACAGAACCCTGCTCAGAGGACTCCCTGCCACAGGACTAAAGCCCAGATTGACTTGTTGCCTTCTTCCCAGTGTTCTTGTACTAAAACAGAGTCACGCTGCTCTACAATCCAGCTCCAAATTACTACAAAATCAATCACAGGAACTCACTATCTCGTGGATTGCGTTGCTATCACAGGATGAGATCCAAAGAGGAACCCACTGCCTTAGAATGATGAAGTCGCTGCTTCAGGAAGATGAACCAAGCCTGAGAGAAGTTTTACTGCCTTTAGATGCAAAGCCAATATCCCAGAATTTAATTCCCTAACCAGAGAACCTTTGCCCAAGATAGAAAGAAGAGAGAAGAGAGGTGTCAACTAGGGTGGAATATTTCATCACCGAAATTGACTGGGAGAAAGGGGTCTTAAAACCCTTAGAGCAATTCTCAAAAACATAAAGAGTTGATCCACACTTGATGCTCCAAAAATAGTCCAAGCCTCCTTCATTTATAGACTTCCTTGAGGGGTTTCACTTTCTAAATTGGTTGAGTGTGTCTTACTCAAAGCCTTGGATTTGGGTTTTTTGGTCCAACTTACTGAAAACTTGCTCAACAGTGGGGGTTTTGGGGTTTTATCCCCTTTTTGAAGGACTATAGCCTACGGGGACAAATAGGCTACTAAGTCCATTGATCCTCTATTCGCTGTGGACATCACACAAATATGCCAACTCTCTCATATATATAGCAAGGGTGCATATAACCAAAATAACACCGAGTTCAATCCATATTTGAACAAAAAATACATCAACAAAGAGGCTCTAAATGGCCTCTATAGTCCAAAAAAATCATTCTACAACACATACCTCCATATCACCAAAATCATCACATATATTGAGATCCTCATATTCAATATCACCCTCTAAGCATTCAAATAAGATGTAGAAAGTTTAACATGTCAAATCGAGATTTTGTTTTAGTGATAGGTACAATTTTCTAGGTTCATGACAGAGGAGTTCAATAATCAATACCACCAACATTGAGGTACATTGAGGGCTTGGTGGTCTTGACTAAATACTAGTTCCAGACCTTCAGATGATATAATGTAATGGAAACAGTGCAATTCCCGCAATCCTGAAATCCTGAAAACTGTTAAGTCCACTGGATTTTGAGTGGGATCTAAAATTCTACTTTCTACATATGAAATCCATGATGTCAGAACCATTCTCAAACATCCTGAGTCAATTAATGGTAATGTTAAAAATTTAAGTAAAAGGATGAAAATGAAAGATAAAGGAGAATATGTTAAAAATTTAAGTAGAAGGATGAAAATGAAAGATAAAGGAGAATGCCAATTTAACTTTAAGAATATAACATTACCATTAATTACATATCATTAGTAGGTTACCATTAATTATATAGCATTAGTAGGGCCCTATGGTTGAATATTAGGCTTCCCCACTCATAGATTATTGTTTTCAAACAAAATTAAGAGGGGACACCTAGCCCTTTCTGAGAGGAGATGCCTACAAGCACCCCTTTTGGGGAAAAACATGTCCTCCTGCGTCCCCTCGAGTCCCAAAAGGGGGACATAAGGAAATGTTTCCCCAGGCATCGCCTTATCCTGGGTGCGTGGGAAACATGGGGTGCACGCATCCCACCCTAGGGGAAACGTCCCCGCGGAACACTGCTAAAAACATCAACAATTTTAACTAAGGTCCCATCGAACCAGACTTTTATTAGTGATTGTTACTATAGTGTGCTCAGGCTATTGGTCTGTTTCAAGTTTCTCATCTTTTCATGATAAAATCTATGGTTTCTCTCTGCTATTCTAGCAGGGAAGTAAAAAAGAATTGAGTAAAAAGTTTTCAGCCTTTAAATGTTGTTGATTCTTTAATGTTCGTAATTTGTGGACTGTTTCACTATTACTCATTCAACTTAAAATATTATATACATATACAACCACTGGGATTGTAATCATGTTAAATTTCAATGAAACTATTAACAACTGTTTCCTTTGCTGCACATAACCATCTAATTTGTTCACCAAATTCACTGGCTAAAATTACCTTCCAATTATCAGGAACGCCTATTTTATCTTGAAGATGAACCCAATTGAGGTTAGAAACATCAACAAAAGAATTCTGTTGCAGATCTGCTTGAAACATGATCAAACATGTCCCACTGTAGGAATTGGAAATCACAAACGCCTGTTTTGTTTATTATCTTAACTACAGACAGCTGCTTTGCATGCAACACCTTCAAAGATGAAATTTGGGTTACAGGTTTGCATTGATGTGTAAAACTGTGATTGTTGCTGCTTGATCATCATCACTGGGAAAACCAGTAATTTCTAATAAGGATTGGTTTTGACAATTGAAGGGTCATTAAGAATACTGTTTGCTGTTTCTTGTAATTGTTGAACCGTTGAACTGTACATGATTTTCATCAGTTGGTCAATGTCTGAGTCTTGTCCTACCTTAGACAGATAAACAATTCTTTAAAAAGATCTGCAAAAACTGTAACTAATATCTATCTCCCAATGAAAGACTTTATGGTTTTGATTTTAAAAATGTTTACATTAGTGATTATATAGAAACTTATCTATCCAATCTCTCCTCTTAAGCATAACCATGATGAGCAATGTTCCACCAGTTTTGTGGATGGGGGAGCATGGGAGCAGGGAAATGCACACAGGGGACATGTGGAAGCACCCCCAAATTTTGGGTAAATTCAGGGGGATGGGGGGACTAGGGGCCCTGTCTCTAAAAACATAAAATAAAATTAATAATGATAAAAATACCAATAATAAAAATTCATCCTATGCAAATTCATCATTGTGCAATGTAAATACTAAACAATAAACTGTAAAATAGCATTAAATCCAAATTTGTGAAAGATATAAACATGACTCAATTTCAAATTCAATAGTGAAAGACATTGATTTGGAAACCCCAAATGAAATGGAAATAGTAAAATATTGATACATTGATTTAAATTCATCATTTTAAAATATAATTAGTACCAAGAAAAAAAGTAGATACTAAAGTATGAAATGGTAAATTGAAATTACTCAACTCGAAAATAAGAAAGAGTGACAAGTCAAAGACTTGGTTTGAGGTCATCACTATCTAGATTCCAGACACAAAAGTTAAAACTGAAAATTAAGAATGGACAATGAACATTTGAAAATAGAATGAACACCAAGAAATGAATGGAAATAAAAGGTAAATAAAAGTGAAAGTGAGGTAGGGTTTTCTATATATATATATATATATTTTTTTTTTTTTTCATTTTTCATTTTTGAAACATTTATAGGAAAAACATTGTGGACACCCAGAAGCACCCCTTTTCTTGGGGGGATGCCCAGAAGTCCCCCTTTTGAGGAAACACATCCCCCACAATGGGGAATGTCCCCCCACATTTCTCCATGATTCTAGAAAATGGGGGCATGGGGAAACGTTTCCCCTAGCATTGCCCTTGCTCGAGAGCATGCAAAACATGGGGAGCGCACCCTGCAACCTAGGGAACACATCCCCGTGGAAAGTGATGATGAGAATTAGATGCCATGTGTGGAAGTAAATGCTATTTTGACTCTGGTCCTTCTCTAGCCATGCTGACTAATTGAGATTTTATTTCCCTTGCTAAAAGGTTGCATATTCTTTGAGTGTTAGTAGCGAGAGGTTATGGTTTTAGGATCCTTGTAAGTTGAAGTACTTTTCCTGCAACATCAATTCCGTAACACAATACTTCTTCAATGGAAATAAAATTGTGATTATCTATTAGATAACTACTGTCATGAAATAAAGTTGTGCTTAATCTATTAGATAACTACTGACATGACACGTTGCCGAATTAAGTCTTTTTAACACTAAGTTTGTGATATTCAGTTCTTGGAGCAGCTTCTGCTTCACAACAAAATATTATTGTTTTCCAACTTCAATTTCTGGAAAAATTAGCAATCAACTTACCCACAACTAATGTTGTGGTAGTGATATGTCTGGAACCCCCACGTTGCAATACATGTTAGTATCCCATAAATTCTGACAGTAAACCATTCTTTCTGTGGACTGTGACTGGTGGACTAGGCCATTTTCTTAATCATTTGGGTTTTAGTAAACTAATTAGTCAGTAACTTACCTAGATCAGCATTTACTCGGGCTTTCAAATGACGCAGAATTCTTCAAGGTCATTGTTTTCAGGCTTTGCATCTTATTGAATGGTGATGCTTGATTCATCCCATCTTTTAGGAACCCCCTTAAACTCCTGGTAAATTCATGCAAAAAAATTTGCAAACTCTGGAAATAATGACCTGGCTTTGATAATCTTCTTTGTGTCCAAACAATCAGCATTGTCCACAATTTACATTTGCCCTTTGCGCCAAGCTACTTTGTTTATAGTAGAGGAAAGTTTTATGACACCTACCATTCGGTTACATTACTCCTGGATCATCACCTTCACCAATAGTTATTGGTACTTGAAGACAGTTTCATTCAATCAATCAGTCTAATTATGGGAGATTAGTTTAATTATGTCAGTCAGCCATATTAAAGAAAATATTGGGAACTAACAAAAAGGTTCAGTCAGTTTGTAAGTGAGACTAATTATCTCAGATAGTCTAATTAGACAAAACATAGGAGTTTTTTTTAATAAAGAGACTTGTAGGCACTATAATGGTGGGGGTGGAGGATGAAGGGGAGACTTTTTTGGGAAGTGTGCTATTGCAGGTAGTCTGGAAGAGACCACCTCAAGTATGTGCTATTGCAGGTATCTGGATTTGGCTTGAGTTGGTTTCCATATCTTCTCAAGATAGTTTCAGATTGTATGTGCTTAGGATTTGCTAGTGCTGTTGAAATCTGCTACCAGATTTACTGTTGGTAAACTGTTGGAATTGTTGGATATTAGTGCCGAATCTACTGTTGCTTGTTCCATTATTGTTGCAGTTTTTTTGTTTCTGCTATGACCACTTCCAATTTCCAGATTTTTATTTCAAAAAATAAAGACAGAAAAATCAGATTCCAAATTTTGGAAAAAACAGTGGTTTCAGAGCTATTTTCTTGGCCTGATGGACAGACATACACTATGGATCTGTGAGAAACTATTATTGGAGAAGGTGATGTGAAATAAAAATTGCATAGGTATTGAATAAATCCTAAGAACTCCCTTGGAGAGTTTAAATAACAGTATGGAATGACTACTTCAGGCCCTCCAAAAACTGATGTTGGACAGCAGGGAGCAAGGAAATGGGAGTAGTGAAGAAGCTGGTTGGCAAGGACACTGTAATTGGAGGAGGTAGGTTGGACATCATGATAATCAGCGTAACCCTTTTGTAAGAAACCTTAATAGAAAAAGTGCCAACCTTTTTAATCAAGGGAATCATGTGAACCAGGGAGCGAATTGCATAAATCTGAGGCTAATAGTGAAGGTTCCCATTCCTAAATTTGATGGAGGTAGCAAATTTATTAAGCCAAGGGCCTATATTAGCACGTTTTTCTGTTTAAACTCTATGGGGGATTACTAAGTAGTTCAGTTTGCAACTTTACACCTTTAAGGTACAACATTTGATAAGTGGCAGATGATTGAACAAAGCAATACGTAACATTTGTAAGTACATGGTAGATGTATTATTTCTCTCATCGCACATCGCATTTTTGAGTTTTAAAATTTAACTCTTTTGTCTCATAAAAAAACATGCGATGTGTGATCAGTCCCACTTCTTTTCCACGTCATCACCCCATCGCAAATCACATTTTCTCCCATTTGTGTCTTAAGTTTAAACGCTCTGACCCTGATTTGCAATTGCGATATATGTCTAAAATGTTTTCTCCTATCGCTTATCATTCATTCCGCTCCACGTCTCCCCTATCAATTAAACCTTTTTCAAAGGGTTTATTTGTAATTTCTCATAAAATGAACCTCCGCTATTCTATCCAAAAAATTTCGGGTTTTCCACCATTACAAAGGGTTTTCCACCAAAGATGGAAAGGAACAATGAAACATCGGCATATTTTCTTTGAAACAATTTTCTACCACTACTCTCAGCACTAGCACGTTTCTATAAAGCACCATGCATCATTCAAGGAACAACCACACACCATTTTCATTTCTATTTACACTTTTATGGAGTTGGTTGCACCAGAACGGAAGAGGAATCTTCCCAGAAATTTCCACATCATACAAACCACTTTGAATTTTTATCCTTGATGTTGTTATTCTCATTATTTCATAGCACTTTGTATTAAAGTTTTAGGATAAGCCTCATCTCTTGCACGAGATCATAGTAACTTTTGGGAACAGGTTTACTCTTTTTGTGGAGATGACAATTTATTATTTTTGTATATACATGATAAATTTCTATGTAAAAAGGGTTGGTTGGTGGTTATATAATTTTGACTTATATGAACTGTAATATTTTTTGTGAATGAAATGGAATAATACTACTAAGGACTTATTTCCAATTTTTTGTGTGTATTGTCTACTGTACTTGTGTTTCTATATCTCCTTTCTTCCAGTTCCAGTTTGCAAATAATCATACTGTTATGTATTTTTATTAGTCTCTTAAGCTTGTTATGTGTTTTATCAGTTTTTGTTAGTCTCACATAATGAGCATTCCTGATAAAATATATATTATATCAGTGGAAGAGCATCACTCATGATAGTTAATCTTCATGATATTTCAGTGAGAATCTTATCAGACTAGAAATAGATTTCTCTCAATGGAATATTTTCAAACTGCTACTTTTGTGAATTTCTGCTAAATTAGTAGATTTCTGTTTTACAGATTTACTAATTCTTCTCTCATCTTACAGTTTCCTCTCCTCATAGACTACAAACTTGCATCTTGCTACCACATCAAGTTACAATACCCTCATTAGTAGAACTATGGATTTGACTGAAATCTCTTTTCAATGAATCAAAGTTTGTACCACCTACCAATCTCACAAAACAAATCATTAAATTTATTTATAGTTTAAGATGTTGTTTGGTCAGGTGCTTGTTGTAGTCCAAGTGCTGATTCTAGTGCCAACATCTTTTGGTGCGTCTGTCGGGAGACGGAGGCCTTGTAACGAAGTATTCTCCTGAGTATACTATTATGAATTGTTGATAATCAGTTCTTAATGGTGAACAAGAATTGGTGACTTGAAGAAGACTGCAAATTTTTTCACCTTGCGAATCCACGAAGAGGAAGAAGGGTTTCAAGACCTCCCTCTACAAGGAGAAATCAGAGATCTCCAACTGTTACTCCAGTTGTTGACCTAGAGAAATCATCAAAATGGCTAAAGGAAAACAAAGATTAGTTGAAGCCACATCTTAGTCAGTGAAGAAGGTACACAAAAATTATGTCCCAAAGAAAAATGTACCTCTATCTACTTTAGAATCTAAAGAGGTTTTGGTTTCAAAAGATTCTATTGAAAAATCTCAAGTTGAAGCTACTACTCTAGAAAATAAAGTGGATGTTGTTAACTTAGGCTTAGCTGAAGGTTTTTCTTACTCATCACATAGTAAATATGAAATAAGTACTGTTTTAGTTAAAGAAAGAGAAACTGAATTTCTAAGTGTTGAAAAGAAGTCAGAAGAGTTTCTGCTGACTGAAGGGGAATTAGAACAAGTATTGGCTATTGCACCCTTTCTTGATAGGGATATTTTGACTAAAGAAGACTTCAAGACTATTTTAAAATTCCTTTGGACTTATCCTCAATACCAGTCTCTTATCACTCCTCAGCAAGGAAATCAGGAAGAAAATGAAGAAACAAACCATGTGGGAGAAACTTCACAGTCAACATGTTTGACATTGCAGGAATATGAAGATATATCAAGAATTTGTTTGTTTTCAGATGATATGAATGCTCAAATTTATGCATAGAATGATAAAAAACAACAAGAAGTTCAAAACAGAAACTGCCCTTTGAGGTCAAAAGGTCCTATTCAGTGGCCTCAACAAAAATCAGATTCAGATAGATGCTAAACATAAGGCCAAGGTAAATGAGGTTCCTCCACCTCAAAATTCTGCCCCAATTGTTAAAATTACTGTAGAAAATAATGAATTACTTCCAATTTATTTCAGTTTCAAATATGAATTGAATAAAATCAAAATTCCAGTTCCACTCCTGGCATTATTGAAAAATCCAGCATATAAAGACTCTTTTAAGAGTCTGTTGCAGCCTCCTCTTGCCCCTGATTCAGTTGAAAACCTTGAGGATGAGAATCCCACCATTTATTTAGGCTGTCATGTTCAAAACCAAAATTATGATAACTCACCTCCTTTCTACCTGTCACTCAATATACATGAAAAATTTATGCATAATTGTCTGTTAGATTCTGGAGCTTCCCACAATCTCATGTCAAATAAATTAATGGATGGATTGGGATTTCAGATCACTAAGCAATACCATGACCTTTACACCTTTGACACCAAAAAATTCAAGTGTCTAGGAGTGATTAAGGATTTGGTTTTTTCCCTTACCCAACTACCTATGAAGAGCTTAGTGATGGACATCGTAGTTGCTTACATTCCTTCAAGATTTGGGATGTTACTTTCCAGATCTTGCTGTAAGAAATTGGGAGGTAACCTTCAGATGGACATGTCATATGCTACCATCCCAATATTTGGAGGGGAATTCAGAAGGCTGTATAGGGAAACACAAATTGCCTAAATCATTAGTGATCAAGACAATCCATCAAACCATCCCATATATGCCGAAGAAAAAGAATTGGGGTCATGAATTTTGCACCTTGATGCCGATGATAATTATTTACAACCTGAAATAAGTGAAAAAACAACACTCTCAAAGTGAAAATGCATAGAATTTAGAAAAAGGGCAAATCTGGAAATTGTACTTTGATGGAGCCTCTTCTAGAGAAGGATCATGAACCAGTGTAGTCCTCATTTCTCCTACTCAACAGTAGGTAACCTTATCAAACAACATTCAATTTTCTACCACTAACAACACTGCTGAGTATGAAGCACTTGTACTGGGTATGAAGGCAAAAAAATATTTGGGAGCAGAAAAGCTAATTTCCTTTGGTCATTCAGAGTTGGTGATTAAGCAGGTGAGAAATAATTACCAAGTAAAAAATTCTAAATTGAAGAATTATAGGAATGAAGCCTGGGATTTGATTGAACATTACTTTTCAGAATTTAATATAAATTTTGTCATTAGAGAAGAAAATCAAATTGTCTTAGGCAAAGTGTCCAATTCCTTCCTCTAGAAACCAGAACAAAATTTATGAAACTGTTGAAGGAATTTTCTGATATTTTTGCATGGTCTTATAGTGAGTTGAAAACCTATGATAAGAGCATAATGGAGCACAAGATCCCTTTGAAAACAGATGCAAGCCTGTAGCACAAAAAATCAGACGCATCAATCCCATGCTACTTCCAATCATTGAGAAATAAATAAGAAAATTATGGGAAGCAAAGATTATTTTGCCTTTGATATTTTCTAATTAGGTAGCTAATATACTCCTAGTCTGGAAAAAGAATGGAGAAACAAGGATTTGTGTTGTTTTTCACAACCTGAACTGGTGCTTCTTGAAAGATAACTATCCATTTCCCAAGATGGGATATATCTTGCATAAGGTTGTAGGATCCAAAAGACATTCAATGATTGATGGCTTTTCAGGCTATAATCATATTTCAGTTGACAGGCAAGACAGAGAAAAGACAAAATTTACCACACCCTGGGGCACATTCATGAACAACAAAATTCCATTTGGTTTGATGAATGCAGGTGCAACATTTCAAAGGGCAATGGATATTGCCTTTGTAGGAGAAAATGACAAATTTTTGGTCATCTATTTGGATGACATCACAATATATTCAAAATCTAATGAAGACCACTTAAAATATCTGAAATAGTTTTTTGACAAATGTAGAAAGTTTGGTTTGTCCTTAAACCCCAAAACGTCGTCTTTTGCTGTCAAATAAGGTAAGTTATTGGGACATGTTGTAACATAAAATGGAATCTATATTGATCTGGTGTAATATTCCCAAATGGGAAAGTCAGCAATGTAAGCACAGGAAACACATTTTTCATAAATATATGCAATGACAGTTAAATGCAGCCCATTGATCCATTAGATTAGGCATTATAACAACCAAATATACAAGGATATTAGAAACAAATCAATATTTCATAGTTAAACATGCCTCCCAAGCCCAAAACAACCCAAAAACACTGTAACCCCAAGACTACTGCAACACGGAAATACTGCAGCAAATGATAGAAAAATTTACTGAGGGTTTATACTCAAAAATAGAGAGACAAAATAGATCTGCTAATATATTAATCAATAGAGCTCAAAAACTAAGATCTAGTCTCTTTTACATAAATCAAAGATGACCCGGCAATGGTTTCTTGATAGAAATGAGTTACAAGAAGTATATGTTGTAGATTTATGGCTGAATCACCCAGTATGGCTGAATCCCTGCATAAATATGGCTGATAATACAAATAAATGGTTGTAGCTCCTCCTACTAGCTTTCCAAGAAAAAGGTTGATCCTCCTCCTGGGAACTAGTTCATAAAACAGGGGTTTTTAACCCTCCCACTGCAACACCATGAAAAATAATGTAGTTTCTCCAAGGGACTATGATGTGGCTATAGGTGACTGCTTGGCCCAATTCCGGATAGTGGAAATGATTCCCAAAATGATCCTCTTAGATTTCTTCAACAAGTCCTCCAAGGAAGAGTGGGGAATTCCCGCATGAGAAAACCCTTGTACTAAATAGTACAAAAAACTTAGCTAAACAGCTGAAGCATGCAATAAGTCTAAATAGAATCAATAATAAAATAATATTCTCCATCATACCCCATATTTTTTCCATTCCCTCCATTATATACTTGATGAGCTTCCTCACCATGGGTCCCACCCATTTATTAGGTTACTTCCATGCAAGGGCTCCTCCTCCAAAATTATGCTATCTCCATTAGTTCCACTCTTCTATTTATAGCACTATTTGATTTGGTCAACCTTGAATTAGTCTCCATGCATTGTCTCCTTTCACACCCAAGGTGTCTTTATTCTGACTAGCTAAACTGATCCACATTCACATTGAGCTGTCTTTATTGACGATCCACTCCTCCATATTAGTGTTGCTGACTTGGTCAAACTTGACCTTGTCCACATGTATTAGCCCTTGTTCACACATGAGGGTTCTTGATCCAGTTATTGACATGACCCCTTTTCATATTAAGAGGGATTTTATGCCTACTTAAGATGTTTATGGGCTTGCTTACCCATTTATTCTTCTAACTAGATGCTAAGAGAAAAAAATAATATTCCCATTATCTGCATGCTAATTTAGGAATATTATAGTCTTCCCCTCCCAAATGTTGCTTGTCCTCAAGGAACTGCAAGGGTATTCCAAAATATTCCCTCCTCCTCTGATGGCCTCCACATCCAATAGTCTCCACCATTGTTTCATACATTCTTCAACAATTCTATCTGCCAATGGTTCCTCCCAAATGTGCAAGTTGACCTTTGGTAGTTAAACCAAGTGGCCCTCATCATGAAATAATGGAAGGTCTATATGGAAACCTTCTTGATGTTCAATGGCCTCCTTAAGGTAGAAGTGATGACAAACATAGGGGACCTAATTCCCAATGAGAGACTTCCACCTCCATGCTATCATCCAAATGAAATGAATTACCTCCCAACTTGGAAATTCATAGAAAGGCTCCTCCTAAATGATCATGAGAGGCATGTCCCAAGTGCTCCAAACAATCATATGGCCCACCTCATAATGAAACAAGTGATCTACTATAGTGGTCATATCATCTCCCATGCTCCCCTTGAAGCTTGAAGCATAAAAGGTGTGGGAAATTTCGTTCATTCAATCAATGTTCCTTCCCTCCAATCATGTTCCTAATAAATGTAAGAACATAATAAACATATGAAATCACAATAAAATTCATGCTAGCTACCATTTGTAGTAAAGGATAAGGACAATGGTCTCTCATGTGAAACCAGCGTAGTTTTTCTCCTAACTGCCATAGAATATGATATAACAAGTGTTTCCACCACCACTTTTTTGTTGTCCCCTTCTTCTTGCATGTTGGGAAAAGGTGTATGATGTTTGGTGTCAATGAAGCACACCATGAAGAATACATAATCTCCCCAAAATATTCTAGGAAATGGCCAACATTATCATTGATCATGGCCCCAAGTAGCCCATAAAACCAATAAGAAAGAGTGCCCCCTCTTGGAGCAATGCCCTGTACATGAGTGTTAAGAAAATGCAAGCATATAGTAAATATATCACGATGTTTAAAAATACAATCCTTACCATACACTTGGTTCAAACTAGTGAGGTAGCTCATGGATGAGCTCCCTCTCACACCCAATGAGTAAGGAGGAGGTGATGATAACTCTTCCCAAGAGCTATGTTCTCCTCACCCTCCAAACAATCTATGCACTTCCTCATATGATAGTGCATCTCCTCTTTGAAGTCTTCCCACATTAATCCCTCCAAAATAGTATGGTATGTTCTAATGAAATCAGTGGGATTGGAAAGCAAGATCTCGTAGGCTGCATGTAGTAGTTTATATTTGAGCTTTGAGTCTCTAGTCAAGTAGATATGATCATGGAAATAAATGACTCCATCAACCACTCTATACCTCCTATCCATCACTTTCCCATCAAGAACCTTACATGTGAAGAGGTTCTTGGAATATTCTACCAAGAGTTGGGACTCCCAATATGGATCTAGGCTTCCCAACAATGATAACACAGTAGAAATCTGAATTGAAGCTCCTGTCATATCATGGCTCTCCTCTTTGACATGATCAATTCCAAAGTCACATGTTGGATTAATGTCACTCCACCTTTGTTGCCTCTCTTGCAGCTGATCTTGCCCAAGACAATATTGAAGTACATGGAAGTCAGCCTCCTCTTGAAAGGTCTCTTTCTTCCAAAACTTCCATAGTTTGGCCCATGCATGCAAGAGTATTAATACCCTCTTGTCATATTCAAAAATCTTAATTATGTGTATAAGTATCATTTTTTGCTCCAAGGCTATGGAGTGGCCATTTGACACCCATGCTCATGTCATCATAGATTTTTGAATCCTCCTTTTCCAACACAAATAGCTGAGTGGGAGATAGCAATGTCCATATTAGAAAATTTCTCGCCCCTCCTTGGAACCCATCAATGGTTCTCAGCACTGTGCTAGCTTCTCCCAAGGCTCCTTCCTTAGCCAAATATGTCAATGTTGCATTATGTTTAGAGAACACTTTACTCCTCTTCCAATCAGGGGGTCTCCCTGGTGGGATGCCTCCATGTAATGAAACATTAAGGCCTAGAGTAGGATGTATATTTGTGTGGACTAATTCGTCCTTGCCCTTACTTCACAAATCCTACTGCCTCTTCAATGCATCAATCTTCTGAAATAGAGAGGGGTGTGTGCTCTTGATCATATGATACTGATCATCCTCATTGTATGCTTCTGTTATCTTCATAATCTCATCATCTATCAATGGAGGAACATGCTGCTCATGGAATGTGCCCTGATCCCCACATGTGAGATTCTTTGGAACTCCTTGTGAACATACAATAATTCCTCTTATGGGAGCAAGTGCTCAATATTCCTCTTCATGAGGTGCTAGATATGCTCTTGATATGACAACGTTATTACCCCCAACCTTCTCTTCCTCGTCAATATCAATGGGAGTCACCTTATCAGCAACAGAATCCTCTTTTTAAAAAGGGGACTCCATGTCCTCGTTTCTAGGAGTATTGGATAGTTATCTTGCCTCTAGCAAGGTATTCTGCAAGATGTTATCAATATTTTTCTGAAGTGGAGTTGGGTTCATAGATCCTTCCAACCCATGCAAAGGTTTTGTTTGTTTTGGTTTTTTTAGCTTCCCCAAAGGTGTTTCATAAAATTTTTCATCAAACCTTTCCACTACTCTCCTAGTGAACTTTTCATAAGTAGATGTATTTTCTTTCTTTAATGAAAAGGATTCAAACAAACACCAAGCATAAGCCTTACCTTCAAAATGCAGCGCTGCTACTTTAATGTCTTCATCTTCTGAAACTTGGTGTCGCTGCACATAGGTGTCTAGCTCCTCCACCCAAACCCTAGCTGGACATTTAGGTGAGCCATCAAAAGTAGATAGAAAGAATATACCCACACCATGTTGCTTGCCCCTTGTGCTTCTTTCCTCATTGATCTTGCAAAACCCTTGGAAGTTTAGGTGATCTTTGAATCTCTTAGATTGAGATTCATACTCTTGCAAATAATCACCAAGAGTCTCCTTCTTTGGCACATCTCCTTTCTCCATCTCACTTGCCAGGAACATATGAATGGTAGAGCATTATTAATCTGATGGTGTAGCTGAATGCTCACACCTATAATATGAGGAACTAGAGCTTTCCTCATGTACAAATCTTGTTGAGGGATCTCCATGTTTTTCCCTCCTCATTTATTTGATGTCTTTGTTGATACACTATAGAGTTTGAAGAAGAAGTTTTGAGAAATCCTTCCCTCCAGACATTAAGGGTTTGCCTTGATCTATTTTTTAGATCCTCTCCTTCCCATGAGAAGACTCCATAATGGTTGAAGTACATAGGCTGAGCCAAGATTAGAGCTCTGATACCACTCTAATTTTCCCAAATGGGAAAATTAGCAATGTAAGCACATAAAACACATTTTTCAGAAATATATGAAATGAAAGTTAAATGCAGCCCATGGATCCATTATATTACGCATTATAACAACCAAATCTACAAGGAGATCAGAAACAAATCAATATTTCATAGTTAAACAGGCCTCCCAAACCCAAAACAACCCAACAACACTGTAACCCCAAGACTAATGCAACACAGAAATACTGCAGCAAGTGATTACTGAGGGTTAATACTAAAAAATAGAGAGAAAAAATAGATCTTCTAATATATTAATCAATAGAGCTCAAAAACTGAGATCTAGTCTCTTTTACATAAATCCAAGATGACTCGGCAAGGGTTTCTTGATAGACATGAGTTATAAGAAGTATATGTTGCAGATATATGGCTGAATCACACAGTATGGCTGAAGCCCTATATAAATATGGCTGATAATATAAATAAATGGCTGTAGCTCCTCCTACTAGCTTTCCGAGAAAAAGACTAATCCTCCTCTTGGGAACTAGTTCATAAAACAGGGGTTTTTAACCCTCCCACTGCAACACCATGAAAAATAACGCAGGTCCTCCAAGGGACTACGGTGTGGATGTAGGTGACTTCTTGGCCCAATGTTGGATGGTGGAAATGATGCCCAAAATTCTCCCCTTAGATTTCTTCAACAAGTCCTCCAAGGAAGGGTGGGGAATTTCCGCATGAGAAAACCCTTGTACTAAATAGTACAACAAACTTAGCTAAACAGCTGAAGCATGAAATATGTCTAAATAGACCTAATCATAAAATCATATTCTCCATCATACCCCATATGGATGCCATTCCCTCCATTATATACTTGATGAGCTTCCTCACCATGGGTCCCACCTATTTATGAGGTTACTTCCATGTAAAGGCTCCTCCTCCAAAATTACGTTGTCTCCATTAGTTCCACTCTTCTATTTACAACGTTGTTTGATTTGGTCAACCTTGAATTAGTCTCAATGCATTGTCTCCTTTCAAACCTAAGGTGTCTTTATTCTGACTAGCTAAACTGATCCACATTCACATTTAGCTGTCTTTATTGATGATCCACTCCTCCATATTAGTGTTGTTGACTTGGTCAAACTTGACCTTGTCCACATGTATTAGCCCTTGTTCACACATGAGGGTTCTTGATCCAGTTATTAACATGACCCCTTTTCATATTAAGAGGGATTTCATGCCTACTTAATATATTTATGGGCCTCCTTACCCATTTATTCTTCTAACTAGATGCTAAGAGAAAAATTAATATTCCCATTAGTTGCATTCTAATTTAGGAATATTACATCTGGGAAGAGTAGAAGCTATTCAAATGATTGGTTTTCCATGAAATAAGAAGGAATTGTGGTCACTTTTTAGGGAAATTCAATTTTCTAAGGCGTTTTGTTCCTAACTTTGCAGAGATGATCAAACATATAAGTGTTTTGCTGAAAAAAGATGCAAAATTTAAGTGGTGAGATGAAGCTAAATATTATTTTTCAGAAATTAATTCCGCTTTGACTGAAGCACCAGTTTTGATTAGTCCTAACTTTGAAAAGGATTTTTTAATTTTTTCATATGCTTCAGAAGAAACAATTGCAGTTGTCTTACTATAGAAGAACAAGGAGGGTTTGGAACAACCAATTTCATTTTTCAGTCATGCTTTAAGGGATGCTGAATTGAAGTATAGCTTGACTGAAAAACAAGCATATGCAGTACTTATGGCTTTGAATTATTTTTGATTTTATTTGTTGTATTAAAAAATAATTGATTTTGTGCTCGATATCACTATTAAAGATGTGTTGCTACAGCTAGATACATATGGAAGGAGAGGATGATGGTTGACCAAGATTTTGGAATTTGATGTTGAAATCAAACCAACTAAATTTATAAAGGGTTAGGGCTAGGCTTGATTGATGGCAGAATCTAACTGAAAATATTTAAATCTGAATATAGAGGCAGCTGAAGAAGAAGACAGAGAAGGTATCCTGAAATATTTAATTCAGATTGGTACAAGGGTATAGTTTACTTCTTGTTAAATTTCAATTGTCCACTTGAAATGGAGAAGTCTAAAAGAAGAGCTTTTAAACTGAGAGCTGTGAAGTATTGCATTTTGGAAAACCATCTTTACTAGATAGATCTTGCTGGAGTCTTGTTAAGATGTGTAGATGAAGAAGAATCTCAGGAGATTATGATAGAGATACATGCATGAGTGTGTGGAGGGCATTTGTATTGGAGATATACTGCAAAAAAAATCTTAAGAACTGGCTATTATTGGCCAAATCTTTTCTCTGATGTCTATGCCAAAGTCATAAGTTGTGTCGAATGTTAGAACTTTGCGGGTAAACATAAATTTCTACCTTTACATCTCATCCCTATTTCAACAGATGTTGCTTTCTAGCAATGGGGGCTAGACTTCATAGTTGAAATTCATCCACCTTCATCAGGACAACATAGATGGATTCTCACAGCTACAAACTATTTCACCAAATGGATTGAAGTTGTACCAACCATAAATGATACTGATACGGTAATTATTAAATTTCTGTTGGAAAATACTATGTCAATATTTGGTTGTCCACAGAAATTAGTAACTGATAATGTAATGGCCTTTAAGTCCATAAAGATGTACAACTTTTTTCAGCAATATGGGATTGAATTGATTCATTTCACACTTTATTACCCTCAAGATAATGGTTTTGCTGAGTCATCCAATAAAATTTGGTAAGGATTATTAAGAAAATGTTGCCTGAAAATAAGAGGAATTGGGACACTCAGTTGATACATGCTCTGTGGGCAGATAGAGTAAGTGGTAAAAAATCAATTGCAATGTCTCCATTTTAGCTTGTATATGGTACAAACGTTGTAATGCATTTGCAATTAGCTCTTCCTGTGATGAAGTTCCTACAAGATGAAGTTGATCATGAAAATCCAATCCAAAGGAGAATATTACAATTTATAGAGGCACACCAAATAAAAGAATCATTGCTGGAAAAAGTTCAGAAGTATCAGGCTAAAATCAAATCAGTTTTTGATAAAAGAGAAAATCAATAGTTGTTTCAGGAAAATGATTTGGTTTTGCGTTGGGATGCTAGGAGAGAAGACCATGGAAAGCATGGTAAGTTCGAAAATCTGTGGTTTGGGCCATTTAAAATTGTTGAAGTTTTGGAGAATAATACTTTTCTGCTCAAACATATGGATTATGATCAGCTGACTAGAGGCCCAGTGAATGGTCTTTTTCTTAAAAGATTCTTTATTTAGTAAAGTCATGTGAGTCACTCCATTGTAAATATCCAGTGATGTGTCAATAAAATCCATGCCCAATTGTACTTATGTCTATATATATGGTTAGTATTGAGTCAAGTATGTCAATGGCCAATCCTAGTCTCTATTTTTAAGAAGTATTCTAAGTTTCAAGAGTTTTTGAGGCATTGAGTCTACAGTCCTTGAAGCCTCACAAGGAGGACTTCATCCCCAATAGGAGCCACTGTTAGCACTGCAATTTTTCCAAATATTTTCAAAGTCTGGTCATCATTCTCTAAGGAATCAATCTGTCATTTTAGTTTGATTATAAGATGAAAGTGTCACTATCAAAGTGTAGTGGTGAGAAAATTTCATTTCTACCTTCATTCATTTCCTTTTCCCTCTTTCACCTTTCATTTTCCCAAAAAACCCAATGTCCAGCCTCTCATTTCCCTTTCCAAAACCCCCTTTTAACTCATAAAATCCAATTTTTATAGTTAAAAAGTTGCTCCGCACACCCATCAACAACCATATCATATTTCATTTTCAACTTACCATATATTTAATCGTATATTTTACCCGCACCACAACAACACCTTGGTTATATCATATTATATGATATAACTTCCTGCACTTAATAAAAATTGTGGACCCCTTACCTTTCATCGCAATTGGCTCTTTGCAGTTTTAACTCCCATTCACATTATAATTGTCGTCTCCTACACAACCCCTGAAATGCGATTTGTGGTATGGTCTGGGACCCATACTTCCCTTTGATATGCCTCCAATATGTTATAAAGAATTTTATTTCTTTGGGCATCTTTTATCATATTACCATGACTTAACAAATTTTTCACTTTCTGCTTTGAAAAGCCGTTTACAGGGACCCACCTACCTTTTTGCATTTCATTTTCGCAAACTTCACTTACCGCATTCACTTTCACTCCTTCAAAACTTCCGATTTGTGATTTGCGAGCGGTCCCACTGTCTGTCATGACATGCCTCTCCATTCACATTGCACATCACACTTTTCCAGTTTCAAGGTTTAGCTCTCATGTTTCATAATAAAAATTTCGATGTGTGATTTGTGGGTGACCCCACTGTTTTTTATGCCACGTCACCTTCGATCTCATAGAACATCACATTTCGCGAGTTTTAACATTTAACTCTTGTTTCTCATAACAAAACTTCCGATGCGCGATCTGTGTCGGTCCCAATTCTTTGCCACGTCATCACCCCATCGCAAATAAATTTTTCTCCCATTTGTGTCTTAAGTTTAAATGCTCTGACCCCTATTTGCGATTGCGATATATGTCTAAAAGTTTTTCTCCTCCCGCTTATCATTCATTCCGTTCCACGTCTCCCTTATCAATTAAAATTTTTTCAATGGGTTTCTTTGTAATTTCTCATAAAATGAACCTCCGCCATTCTATCCAAATTTTTTTGGGTTTTCCGCCATTACAAAGGGTTTTCCACCAAATAAGGAAAGGAACAATGAAACATCTGTAGAGTTTCTCTTAAACAGTTTTCTACCACTACTCTCAGCACCAGCGCGTTTCTATAAAGCACCAGGCAACATTCAAGGAACAACCACATGCCATTTTCACTATTGTTTACACTTTTATGGAGTTGGTTGCACCATAACAGAAGAGGATTCTTCCCAAAAATTTCCACATCATACAAACCACTTTGAATTGTTAGACTTGATGCTGTTATTCTCATTATGTCATAGCACTTTATATTAAAGTTTTAGGATAAGCCTCATCTCTTGCACGAGATCATAATAACTTTTGGGAACAAGTTTACTCCTTTTGTGGAGATGAAATTTTATTATTTTTGTATATATGTGATAAACTGCTATGTAAAATGGGTTGGTTGGTGGTTATGGAATTTTGACTTATATGAACTGTAATATTTTTTGTGAATGAAATGGAATAATACTACCAAGGAATTATTACCAATTTGTTGTGTGTATTATCTACTTTAATTGTCTTTCCATATCTCCTTTATTCTAGTTCCAATTTGCAAATCATCATAATGTTATGTGCTTTTATTAGTCTCTTAAGATTGTTATGTGTTTTATCGATTTTTGTTAGTCTCACACAGTGAGAATTCCTAATAAAATATATATTATAGCAGTGGAAGAGCATCACTCATGATAGTTAATCTTCATGATATTTCAGTGAGAATCTTGTCAGAATAGAAATAGATTTCTCTCAATGGAATATTGTCAAACTACTACTTTTTTGAATCTCTACTAAATCAGTAGATTTCTGTTTTACAGAACTACTGATTCTTCTCTCATCTTACAATATCCTCTCCTCATAGACTGCAAACTTTCACCTTTCTACCACATCAAGTTACAATAACCTCATTAGTAGAACTGTAGATTCGATTGAAATATATTTTCAATGAATCAAAGTTTGTACCACATACCAATCTCACAAAACAAATCATTAAATTTCTTTATAGTTTAAGATGTGTCTAGTCAGGCGCTTGCTATAGTCCAAGTGCTAATTCCAATGCCAACACACTCAATGTCAAGATGATCTTGGAAGTGTTGGGATTAATATAGTTGATGATGACTTGGTGAGCCTAGCACTTCTAGGCCTTCCCAAGAGTTGGCATAGTTACCAGGACTCTGTGAAGGGGAGGGATAAGTTATAAGATTAGGAGCGACTATGGTCAGATATGGTACAAGAAGAGTTTTGGCAGAATACCAAGGATGGGTCCTTATCCAAGACTGATGATGAGGAAAATTGTGCCTTGGATGGTAATGCAAAGAATGGGAAGGGGAGGAATTCCCATTCAAAATCAGAGATTGGCAAAGAAGGAAAGAAGCGTGATATGACAAAGGTGAAATGTTTTCATTGTCATGATCATGGACACTATGCCAAAAAAATTCTACAAAAGAATAAGAACAAAAAGAAGGCTCTAGGAGCTCCAACATGTGAAGCTTTGGCCTCACAGTTTGAGTTGTACTTCTCTCTCATTGCATGCATGGAATGAAATGTGATGGGATCTATGTGGTACTTGGATAGTGGAGCATCTTTCCACATGACAGGAAACAAATAAATCTTTAGTAGCTTGGAGGAGAAGGATCTTCAGATGCACATCGATATGGGTGATGATGGATGGTATAGCACTACCAAGATTGGTATAGTTACTTTCCAGAGATATTCAGGTAAACCTTTCTTATTAAAATACGTCATGCATGTGACATGCTTGAAAAATAATTTAGTTTCAGTTGCTATGTTGGAGGATCTTGGATATGATGGGGTTTTCAGTGAAGGAAAGGCATTCCTTCATCACAAATCCATATCATAGGTAGAGAAGATTGGGGTTAATGTGAAGAACCTCTAAAAACTTGATGTATATGGATGTGCAATATTGAGCATTAAATAAAGGAAGGTGGTGATCCTAGATACAGGTGAGTTATGGCACATAATATTGGGCCATATATATACACCGCAGTGCTTTGAGGATCATGTAACAAATTTCTGCAGATCTTCCAGAGGGTACTCTTGCACAGATAGACACATGCAAGGGATGTACCATGGGGAAGTATGAGAAGCCATATTATTTTCCTTTGAGAGGGAGAATGAATTGCATGCATATGAGGAAATCTTAGTTCTAAAGGATGAACCTCAGGATGTGGAGCACCCACAAGCAGAGGATCATGGAGTGGAAGAAACCACTCGTGTAGAGCCATCCACCAGAAATGATAGGAAGCACACCAGAGAGGTTGGCAGATTGATACTAGATGCGACAGAGCATGTAGGAGCACCTACATCACAATGCATGTAGAGAATGTCCCCAGACAGGTACACTGGATACATAGCTCTTATGAGCGAATGTATTGTTACAAAACCATAGTCTTTTGAGGAAGTAGTGCAACAACCATCATGGGTTGATGCCATGGTTGAGGAGTATGACTCCATTATTATAAAAAGTGCATGGGAAGTGGTCCTAAGACTAGTGGGGAAGTAAATTGTTAGATCCAGGTGGATCTACAAGTTGAAGCAAACAAAGACCTCCAGGAGGGGGAAATTTTGAGAAAAATGGGCAGAGGGAGTACATACATCTATATCTCCAGGTGTGAGGTGGGGCGATGTGAAGAATTAATCCCAGGAAGAAATTGGCCAGGGTCCATTGAGATGGTGTGTCTCATGGATCGAACCTAGCTATGAGGAGCCCACAGTACAACAGTAGCAGGAAGGATCAATTAGATTGATGTAGTCATATGTCAGGAGGACAGAAATCAGAGTGACAAGTGTTAGATATTGGAGAGAAAATCAGAGTTGGCAGAAATTCAGAGTGCATGGATGTAGATGTCAGCAACGCAGGGAGTGCAGTAGACATGTGCAATAGATAGAAGCAATTAGAATAATTTGATGATAGATGCATTATACTGGTTTCTGCAGGCTATTCACTTTCAGGAGAGTTGCATGTGCAAACAACACTAGAGAAGTGTTGCATGCATAACATTCCAAAGGTACTAGATCGGGACAAATTGATTCCTTTCTTGTTGAGAGGGAGTGTTGAAATTTGCAACAAGAAACAATGAAATTCACATCTAGAAACAACATGAAAATGCACACACTAATACTGTTGGATCACAGGTCACACAGTGATGGATCCTAGCAACACATTAGTGTGCAACCAATTTTTAAATAAATTGGAAAATTAATTGTAATATTATCTCATAACAACTTGAAATAGTTAACTAAGTGTGACGGACTTATTTATCTTAATAATTTCGAGTTGAGGGTAAAAATATAGGCATGTAGAGTGATTATATTATTTACAGGGTCCAGTTGTAGTTGTAGCACTAATGTAGTGTGAGTGGGATCAATTAACTCAAATTAATTGAGTTAAAATCATTTTTACTAGTTCTAACTATTTGATGAGCTAGTGGAAGATCAAGTGAATTAAAATAAATTTAATTCACCAGTAGTGATCTACCAAATAACTGATGATTCAATATTTATAGCTACATGCATGCTAATTCTGGTGGAGACCCAATTGAGACAAAGGTTTAAGACAAGTAAACTATCATTTTTAATTTTGGCGAACTTCCTAGGTGCAGTTATAAAAGCAGAGGAAGGCTCCATAGGGATTGCGCAATCAAGGAAGGTTGAATTTCCTATTTAATAGGGGTTTAATTCTCTAGGGATTACGTAAGCAGGGCATGTTGATAATTGGCTATGTGTTTGTTAAATTTTCCTAGATAAGTGTGAAGAAATTGGTAGAGTATATGAGGTTGTGGTGATCACAAACACAATATATTGTTTCATGATTCCTTGGTTGATTATACAGTAAATATGGAGGGTTTTTGAGAAGTTTCTTTCCCCGAGAATATCTGGTGTTGTGTATTTATTTACTTCTTTCTCTTACTTGTATGTAATTGAGTGATCGAAATTTATATTCTGCAAATATTGTAGAAGGATTCAGTATCTTGATTTAGTACATTGCATGATCGGATTGAGTCCATTGATATAATTTCTACATGGTATTATAGTTGTATTAGAGATTTTCTACATATCTTTCTCTGAAGAATGAAGGTGCTCTCCAACATTTGCAAGAAACAAGAAAAATTTAGCACCAAAAGAAAAAATTGATAAAAAATCGAGTCAAAGGAAGTCAAACATGGGTTTCTCCTCCTTTTCCCATATTCTCCAATAGGACCAAGGCCATGCCAATCCATCAACCTCATCCATTTCTAACATCCACCCATCATTTCCAGTCCTTTCTAGTTACAGGTCAATTTGGGAATCACTCCAAAAACCCAGATCAATATCAATTAGGGTTTATCATACTCTAAATCAGTTGCTACATGCCTTAAACAAGTCATCCCATTGATGGTTTTCCTCCATGAAAGTTTCACTGCTTGGATGCGAATTGAAAAGTTCCATTGAGCCATCAACGCACCCCTGGACTACAGTAAGTGCTTTGCAGAGCATCTACTCCCTTACAAAGCTGTGTTGCAGAGCACCTAGGCCCACTTTATAGTGCGTTGGTTGACTAGGAGAGAATTTTTCATAGGATTCCGAGAATATTCCCACCTTCTAGTGGCTTCTAGAAGTTGTTCTAGCTATCACATCACCTGATAACTTGAAATATAAAGACCATGGAGCCATTGAACCTCTTATCCTCTTATTCCAATGAAAAAGGAAACCTCTTTATCCATTATTGGAAAATCCATTCAATATGTCATTAATATCAAACTATCTTCACTACTTATAAATTGAGCACTGATCATAGTGCACAAGAGAGAAAGAATTTGAATTAGTAGAGTTATGCTAGTAAGATCACAGCTCTTCGAGGAGTCGTTTGCATGTAATATTATGTTGTTGGAGTGATGTTGCTGATGTGATGAGGATAGGCCTGAAGCTGGAGTGAGTTGACATTGAATTGATCCAACTGATTATAAATTATCCTTCTACTAATTCATAATAAAGAGATTTGTTCCTTTCCTAATACATGTGTTTATTATTTAATATGTGTATTTTAAAATGCAATCAATTCAATTTTTTTAATATGAATAGATCATATGCCTTTATGTTGTTTTTTGTATTCTATTAGTTATTGTAGGTACCAATAGAGCGAGTTCAGTTCGATTGAGAGAGACGAAAGCGATGAAAGGAAGACAAGGAATAATGAAATACTACAAGTAGGTGTTCTTCCATTATCTATTCATTTTAAGGAAAAGGTCAAGTATCTTTCTTCTATTGTTCTAAGTACGACCACCACACTTAGGGAAAACACATATGTCTGTAGGTTTGATTTCCATAGAACAAATTGGTGACCATACTTGGGATCAACCGATTGTCCCTGGTGGTTTTATCCTTGTTTATCAACCTCTAGTAGACTTTACTTGATTGATTGATTTCATTTGAATTTGTTTTAGTACAATAAGTGTCTTTGAATTCTTTTTTTGAGTTTCCTCCGGCACCAACGTACTGTTGATATTGACACAGTGCTCTGCATAGCATTGTTAGCTTAGGGACAGTGCTCTGCAATGCATTGTCCCCCACTCAAGGGTGTGTTTCTTTTGTGACCAACAAAAAATGAACATATTTTTGTCTTTTTCAATCCATTTCAGTGTCTTGTTTGTAGAGTTTTCAAGTGTCTGATTGCCTCTAGAGACTAGATTGATTCTACTATCTTGCCTCACTTTGGATGTTTGTTTGATCAATGTTTCTTTTTGTTTTCTTTATCATTTTCAATGTTTATTTTTTTTTTCTTTATCATTTTCAATGGTGGAGGCATTGTTTTTTGATCAATGTTTCTTTTTGTTTTCTTTATCTTTATCTCCATTGTTTTATCAATGTTCAAAAAGAGGCATTGTTGTTTTAGTCTTTGTTTCTCTTAAAAGTATTGATTGATTGTTTGTGCATCATAGTTTATTTTTTTTTCATATACACTTAAAAGAAATCGAAAAGAAAAACATGCATTTGCATATATGGATCGTGAGTGCTGCATAGGAATAGTTAGGGAATTTTCATTTAGATGTGCTCATGGTTGATTGCTTACAATCTGATTTCTCTATCCCTTGTAGCTAATATTTTCATTTTCGAAATTGAATCAAAACGAATGATTATCATGTTTGTTGCATTCTAGGAATGCCAAATACATCACGCGGTGAACTTGAAAGGCAAACTTATAAGCAAGATCAACTTAAAATTTATCTGAATTAATCTAAGGGAGAGTTTTCACTTAACAATAACATTTAAAGGTCTAGGCTAAAGACGTGTTCCGATGTCGTAAAACATACATTCCGAGTATGATACCTCATTCCACATATGTAAGTATATTAGAGCTCATCCACGTACCTTTGGGTATATCAGGCGATGTTCTAGTATAAAAAGTATAAGGGGATGCTCTCACTGTGCGGTTTCACATTAGACACCGCTAATACAGATTGGGCCTCCACATACCATCGAGTATATTTTTGAGGACAACATTAGGTTTCTTACCATCCATAGGTAACTGAGTCGACTGCCTTGTATATTATGATACATTGAACATGACATTCAGGGAGATTTCTTACCCGTACACAAGTCCTTCGTTTACTAGGGCAGTATATTGCAGTTCACAGTTACTTGGTAATCCTTTTTCCTAGGATTATCCCCCTTTTTTTTATTTGTTTTTTTATTAAATAAATCAACAATCATGGAAGAAGATCAACCCTTTCCCTGTCATTCGTGTAGGACAACAAATAAACTGTTGAAAAGTGTAACTAGGTTGGTCTTCACGTTGACTATGTAATTATGAATTTATAAAGAGGAAAAGATAATAAAATATATTTGTGGTATGCTTGCCTCATGGGTTTCATGAGAAATACTTTATTTTAGGTCTAAGGAATTCTTCTTGATGTCCTTCAGGGGATTATCTTCTGGTTATAAATATGTTAAAGAGTCATGTTAATGATGGGTCATCGTTAGTCTTGTATGCCTTCATACCTTGTCTCATAAACCTTCATATCGTAGCTCAAATGTGGCTTAAGTTCAGCATTGAAGACAACCAACATGTCGGCCTCAATACTCCTGCTCAAGTCGGCTCACAAGCAGCCCTACATGTTGGCTAAATTAAGAATTCATGTCCTATATATAAAAGGATGAAGATTACAGATTTTCTTTGGTGAAGTGCAGATAAGAAATACAATCAATATATATGTGATACAGTGTAGATATGTATAATAAAAATTGTGGACAAGTTTGAAATAAATCAATGGATGTTTTTGAAAAAAAAAATTGTGGATATTTGAGATCATAATACGAATAAGGAAATTCACACAAGTCTGCAATTTGTAGTGCAGATCACACATACAACGGTACAATGAAAATAAAAAAGATATTATCTAAAGAAATGCGAAAGGAGATCAATATAATTTCGGAGTTAATTTTGTGATATGATTCCTGCAATCACAGAGAATTCTGTAGACTGTTTTAGGGTTGGTGCTTCTCGGTGCAAGTGTACTCCATGCAAGTGTAAAAGGATGCAGATAGACGCTATAAAGAGGATGCGAAAAGAAGAGTACTGTTAGGGGAAAAAACAAATGAGTTAGGGGTTGTTGAACAGAGATAAAGTTCCTCTAAGTAAGAAAGTGTAGATAAGTTCAAGGTTCGTTAAGTAAGCAAGTGAATATCAATGCATAAAAGGAAGGAAGAAATATATGACATGGTTATCAAGGTGTTGAAGAATCTCTAGGAGGACAAAAGGAATTCACTAAGAACCGAGTTTCTTAGTATTGGTGCAGAATAGTGTTGAAGGAAGGATCACCAAGAAGAAGGAAAGAAGAAATAAATTACAAGGTATTGAAGGCATGGATAGGTCAAGGGTCTACGTCTAGGTCATGGTACTTGTCATTTGAAGATCTATAAGAAGAATTCTTTGTGGGTTTTCCTCTCCAAGATGGAGAGGTTTTTCCCTGGCTCTAGGAGCCTAATTTGTGTCTCGTGTACTTTGATAATTGACTTGATGAAATATTAACTAAGCTAAAGAAGAGAAGACATAAGTAAGCTCACAAGTAATTATCAAGAAGAGAATTTGTATTAACCTACAACCCTGCAAATTCTCAACATGGTTTCAAAGATAAGGTGCTAGAAAGGGCATAGAGACACTCAAGGATAAGATTTCATGGATGGCATCAAAGCAAGGATTTTCTTAGAAGAAAGGTTAGACTTCCACAGAGAAAGAAATAAGACAGTATTATAAAACCATCTTAAATGTGCCAGCAGATAATTGAATTATTGCCATCAAAAGCTTCAAGGCAAGTTACCTATCATCCTTGATCTTTCAAGGAAGTAGAAGAATATCATCATCAATTAGCATTCAAAGGAAGATTCAACCATCTTCAAAGTAAACAAGCTGGTAGAAGAATAAAAGCATCTACTCAAGTAAGTATATCCATAACTTTATATGAATCTATTAAAATGTCTCCTTTGAAAAGAAAGAAACAAACTATTTAGGGATTCAAACTTTCTGTAGAAGACAAGGAAAATGATGTTGTTATTGCCAAAATCCACCTTAGGTTGAAGGAAGGCGGGATTCAGGGTAACACCAAACCACGCTCAGCCTCGTAGCTAGCCCTACGAGGACAGGAGAGGGCTCTCTCCGGGTCAATCTCAATGAAAATATTCAAAGGGGCTTGAGATGACTAAAACAAAAACTGATCTTAGGCTAGATAAACAAATAGGAGGGTTTGATTTTTATTTTTTGGGATTTTGTTGGAAAAAGGGGAAAGACAATTTTGGGCTTGTGGATGAGGCCAAATTCTTGCAGAGTTCAAGTTGGGGCAGGGAAGGAAATGACCTTGATGTCTTAGATCGAATGAATGGATTGAAAAGACTGATGAGGAGCTGAAGAGGGAAAGAGAGTGCAAGGATCCTCTTCAAACTGACGAAAAACATATAAAACTAAACAAAATTTTAAGGCAGAGCACCAGCAAACTAATGAATTCTACCTCAATTACTCATTTGTTTAATTCAGAAGCAAAGAGAAGGGAAATGTCATACATATAACATTAATGAAACTTACAATAACATGGAGAAAAAAATCATCAAAACTCAGAATTCACAAGGATCCCAACAAGTGCTACAAAACTTTGGTCTTTCCTTTGCCAAAAACTGAAAATGGATATACAATGAGGTGCCAAAATTTTCCCAAGAGTCCAACTAGTTCCACCCTTGAAAATGACTCAGAAAATACATGATATAGACCAGCCCAAACCATTCCCATGCCTCTAGGGGTCGAGCTCATCCTTCTAGGAGCTATTTCAACCAATTCTAAACATGGAACTGAAATCTAGGCAGCCAAACAACTTGCCTCTATAAGGAAGGAAACTGATTCATTCATTTAATTTTCACTTTTTAGTGAGTGAATCCTCTAGAAAAAATAAATATATGCCAAAATTACATCATGGTTACCAAATTACATCATGATAGATCAATCATCACATGAAAAATTAAAACAAGTCAAAACTGGGCGAATTTCTGAGCTGAAGAGTGAAAATGAGGCAAAATTTCTCTATGCGCCGCGCTCAAAAACTCAATGCGTCGTGCCACTTTGAGCCTATTTTTGGGGCACTTCCTGAATTCCAAATCGAGCTCATGATAGCTCGTTGGAAAGCCCTGTCTGTCTGCTATCCAACCCAAGTGGAATTGTTGGATTTGGATGTCATTTTCCCCTCCAAAAATGCAATCTCCCAAGACTGGTTCCTGCTAGTGCAAAAAGTGGCAGAAAGGCCATTTTCAAGGTGTTTTTGGCACTTTAGGCAACCCAGAATTTGATGAAATGCTTCGGCCATTCCTGAACATAAATAATATATCATAAAAAACCCCAAAATTCAAAGTTTTCCTCCAGAAGATCTCCCAAACGTAAGTGCGCGTCAGGTGGCGTGACGCGTCGGGCGGAAAAACCTGTTTTGCAACCAAAATTTTCAAAAATGACAAAATTTACTCCAAATTTGTTGAAATTCAGAGTGAAGGTCTCCCATCATGTCTCATGCTCATCCAAGGAAGCTTCGGCCAAGATTTGAAGTGGATCAGGCGTTTTGCAACGTTTCAGTGCCCTCCTGGTGCATGCAGTTCAGTGATGGGATCAATGTCTTGTTCATGGGATGAACCTGTGTCCGTCATGGTGTTTGCGATGTGTATGAAAAGTGCATATTTGATTGTTTGAAAATGATAAATTGGTGTTTTGTTTTCAATGCCAAATGTACAAAGGGAAATGAGGGAATGTGAGGAATATGGGGACAATGGGGAAAAGTGGATTGTCAAGTGAGATTAAGGTGTGCTAACAATCACTTGACTGTGTTTAGGGATGTGGGGTTTTGTAAGTAATATGGGGAAAGGGATAAGTATAGGGAATAAAAGGATTTGAGGGATAGAGACAAATGGGCATAAGTGATATGAGTGGTTTTATTAGGGAATATGGAAGGGATGGTATAATGTTAGGGAATAGGGGATTGATAATGATAATAGGATTATAGTGAAGGGAAAGGAATCAAAAGGTGAAGGGGAAAAGGAGTCTTTGGCACCAAAACGCCAAAACACAACCCTAAGGAGCAGCTTTAATAAGAGGATAGGGTTTGTAGTTTAGCATTCAAGTTCTTCAACCAATCTTTGAAACCACACCCAAAACTGATCAATGGAAAATTACAAGAAAATTTGACTTACTTGGAGCAGAGGAGCCAAGAAATTTGGGATTTCGTTGAAGGCAATGAGAAAACTGGAGTATTAGCCCAATGCGCCGCGCCATAAATAGTGCATTTTTAAGGAGGCTTTTGGAGGCCTTCCCGGTGTCCAAATTGGGCGCATGATAGCTCGTTGGAAATATTATTGAGTATAATTTCCATCCCAACTAGAAGTGTTCAATTTGGAGTTAATTTACCCTGTCAAAAATCAAATCTCCCAAGACTGTTCAAAATGTGCAAGATGAGGCTGCCTCAAGGCAGAGTGCTGTTGCAGTCAACTTTTTAAGGTCTTTCTCAACTCCAAATTGAGCTCATGATAGCTCATTGGAAATATATTTGTGTCCAGTTATCATTTGACTCATCAAGAAAGTCATTTGGCCAACCATGCTAGGAGAAATCTTGATTTTCCCAAGGTCACTTCATAGGTGCATCAATTCTCCTGAGACAACTGTATGTTTGACATTTCTCCAAAACCATGAAACTTGTGTAAAAATTGAAGGAGGGTTTTCTTCCTTGGCCTGCTTTGGACAAAAACCTCTCTCAGTTTTCCAAAATTCATCTTTTAATGCTCAGAAAAAGCATTTGAGTGAAACTTATCCCAATATGTGAAACAAAGGATTTGTCGAAATGAAGCGAAATGAAGGGGATAAGGGGCTTCTAAATTCTTGGGGAAATTTTGGGAAGTAGGGAGGGATGTTAGGAAGCAGGGGAAAGTTGAATCTCAGAAATTGAGTGAGGGGAAGGGGTCCAAAAGGGAAAAACACAGGCCTAGCCTAGAAAATTGCCAAGTTGTAGCAAGAAACTAGGGTTTGTGCAAAAATGAGGAATTTGGGGGATCTCAGTGATGGGAAGTGTTTAATAAGGTACATTAAGGATAGGGGAAGGTGTATGAACATCAGGATACAAGTTTTGATGATGATTTGACCATCCAAGAGAAATTACCTCCAAAACCCTAGGAGAGGGAAATGGACCTTACCTAGGCACAACTGAAGCATGAACAAGGTGTAAAATGACTCTTTGGAACCTGACATGATGATGAAAACCCTCTGAATGATGGCACACTCAGCTGAATGGTGACATGGACCTATATTTGGACAACTTTGACAGGAGTAAAAGCAACCCCTAGACCTAATGCCTAGTGACCAAATTTTGCTTGAAGACTCTTTGAAATGACAAAATTTGACCTTGACACCTTAAAATCACTTTGTAAGAGCATGTTTGATCACTGGAGGAAGGCTGCAAAGGCTGACACTAACAGATGTCATGAAAAAATTCATGAAGGGATATATAAGGGCCCAAAAGATTCTTATAGAATCCATAAAAGACTCTATCATCTTCGATGTACCAAATCTAAAAATCATCAAAAGGAGTATATACAAGAAATTAGTGGAGCTATTCTCTATGAGTACTGTAGGAGAATTAATCTCTCTGATCAACTGTAGGAACTAGGAGAATACTACAGTGGTGTTGAATACTCTGCCATAAGAATGGGGAAACTTCAGTTCAGGATTATATGGGAAAATAGAATTCAAACCATTCCACGATTTAGGGTCTCTATGTAAATAGAGGGAACAATATTAAAAGCCAAAAGCTGTTACAGAATCAAGTGAAGGAATCAATCCTTTGCAGCCATGTCCAGGAAGAAAGGAAGATTTGGTCATTTTTGGTCCTCAGCATAAAAGAAGAAATGTGGAAGAAGCACGAGGCCTTGGATATGATGAACTTGGGAATTAAAATAGAAATTATCCTTAATCTGAAAAAGGACAAGAGAAAGAGGGAAGAAGCCCATATCTCTGAAATGAGGAAAAATCATGATAAGAAAGAAGGAGCAAGGGATCTCCATTACGATTGAGATCATCTTCTCCTTTAAGAGATTTCTGTTGGTTGTATGATAGGAAGCAGTGTAGCATCCCGATGAAAGCATGGTAGGAGATCTTGGTGAATCAGCTCTGGGAAAAACCTATTTGATAACATTACTAATGGAAACCAGTCATCAAGAGCAAGGGTCATCATGGAAACATATTTTTGGGATGTGATGACATATTGATGGAGCAGGCCAAGAGAATGAAGCTCTTCATTCTTGAGAAATTGCTACAGGATAACTCAAGGGAAAAGTGTATGAGGTATGTATATATTTATATGCTAACATTGGATGTTGTGAAGTCATGTCATATGGTTGCAGGTAATGGACTTCTGTATTTAGAATTATGATCTATGGAGGAGTATCTCTCAGTGCACGGAAAGATGAAATCAACATAATATGTCCTCATGGAATATGAGGTGGCTGTATATGAACGAGAAACTAGAAAGGTTGTAAGTTCTTGGGAATGGAGAATGTGTAGAAAGGAAGAGATCATGAAATGAAACTATGTCAAGAGGTAGTTATCATCCAGAAGCCTAGAAGATGTGACTAGGAGATCTCCTAGGAATATATGTAGACTCTGACAGAAGTCTAGTAAATAAGAAGATCTTTGACAAAACATATCATTAGGAGAAGTGTCAATCTATATGACAGATTCTGATGCCTACAGGAATATGTCATGGTGAAAGATCATCACTAAGGTAGCTTTTGTTCTAAAAGCTCATATATATATGTTTATCTGGATGAATTTGTGCAGGGCTGCTAATCATAAGAAAGGATGTATGATCCATGGGGATGATTCGAATGAAAGCAGCATGGCATAACGGTGGACCAGATGAGGAAGATAGATGAATCACTTTCTGATAGTGGACATGACTCATGACTGAAAGTGATGGATGAGTTGTGCCCTATGAAGCCAAAAGTTTAAGATTCCTCAAATATCAAAATCCATGACATCGAGGGGAGGAACTCTTCATGAGTAGCTAGATTGCTATTGTAGGACCCTCGTTGATGAGGAGCCTAGTGGTAAGTTTATTGCTTCGAAGAAACTTGAAATATGTCCTTCCTGTGTTAAGAGGGAGTGACGTATGTGATTCTCCATTACATGTGTCATGCACTAGAACAAGACTAACAACCGTAAGTCTTAGTGAAGGCCATGTGAGGAGAATGGATAGACACATCATTCCGGTATTCACTTGGAATACAAAATGGAGGAATGGGTAATCATCTGGTATTAGATACTCTTTGAGAATGAGATAGGGCATTCAAGATAAGAGTATTCATGGACCGATATTCTTTGAGGGATGGCTACCCAAGAGAAGAATAGTCCAAGAAGGTCATACTCTGGGAACACCTAGGCAGGGTATGTACCTTGGAGAGACAATGAGTATGGTGTCTATTAGTCATGTGTCTCACCAACATTGTAGCCCATTGTCTTTTTGAGAGATGGGGCTGTTAGTAAAGGCCTTGCACTAGGACAATGCTGGTTGATATGATTCTATACAGATGAGATTACCAATCTGATTCTTCTTATGAGATTATTCAGTTTGAAAGTGACCATGTATGTGTATGAATACTTCCCTAGTTAAGAGGGAGTGTTGAAAAGTGTAACTAGGTCAGTCTTCATGTTGAATATGTAATTATGAATTTATAAATAAGACAAGATAATAAAATATATTTTTGTTATGCTTTCCTCATGGGTTTCATGAGCAATACTTTATTTTAGGTCTAAGGACTTCTTCTTGATGTCATTTAGGGGATTTTCTTCTGGTTATCAATATGTTAAAGAGTCATGTTAATGATGGGTCATCGTTAGTCTTGTATGCCTTCATACCTTGTCTCATAAACCTTCAGATCATAGCTCAAATGTGGCTTAAGTTCATTGTTGAAGAAAACCAACATGTCGGCCTCAATACTTCTGCTCAAGTCGGCTCACAAGCAGCCCTACATGTCGGATCAATTAAGAATTCATGTCCTGTATATAAAAGGATGAATATTTCAGATTTTCTCGTGAAGTGTAGATAAGAAATACAATCGATATATATGTGATACAGTTGGGATCTGTATAATAACAATTGCGGACAAGTTTGAAATAAATCAACGGATGTTTTTGAAAAAAAAAATTGTGGATATGTGAGATCATAGTACGAATAAGGAACTTCGGACAAGTCTGCAATTTGTAGTGTGGATAACACATACAAGAGTACAAGAAAAATAACAAAGATACTATTTGAAGAAATGCGAAAGGAGATCAATATAATTTTGAAGTTAATTCTGTGATATGATTCCTACAATCACAAAGAAGTCTGTAGACTATTTTAGGTTTGGTGCTACTCGGTGCAAGTGTAAAAGGATGTAGATAGAAGATATAAAGAGGATGCAAAAAGAAGAAGACTGATAGGGGCAGAAATAAATGAGTCAAGGGTTGTTGAACAGAGATAAAGTTCCTCTAAGTAAGAAAGTGTAGATCAATTCAAGGTTTGTTAAGTAAGCAAGTGCAGATCAATGCATAAAATGAAGGACAAAAGATATGACATGGTTATCAAGGTGCTGAAGAGTTTCTAGGAGGACAAACATAATTCACTAAGAACCGATTTTCTTAGTATTGGTGCAGAAAAGTGCTGATGGAAGGATCACCAAGAAGAAGGAAAGAAGAAAGAAGTGACAAGGTATTGAAGGCATACATAGGTCAAGGGTCTAAGTCTGGGTCATGGTACTTTTCATTTAAAGATCTATAAGAAGAATTCTTTGCGGGTTTTCCTCTCCAAGATGGAGAGGTTTTGCCCTGGCTCTAGGAGCCTATTTTGTGTCTCGTGTACTTTGATAATTGACTTGATGAAATATTAACTAAGCTAAAGAAGAGAAGACACAAGTAAGCTCATAAGTAATTATCAAGAAGAGAATTTTATTAACCTACATCCCTACAAATTCTCAACATAAACCACCTTTACCACTAGAAGCTACACCTAGTAGATGATGGCGAGCTCGTCCTACCGAATATGGTACCTCTGGAACCTTTGGTGATACATCTTCATCTAATTTACCAGATTCATATGATGCTTTTACTATTGAGTCTTGAGTCGTTTCTACCAATCTCGGTTTATCTACTACTGTCAAGACAAAATGCTCACAGTTACCTAAGGACACTAAAATTAAATCCAGTGAAACGATAAATCTAGAACGCGAAGTTGTTCAGCTGGAAGTCGATCTAGAACCTATTTTTATTTTACCAAAACATCTTGATCCTGAAGTTGAACAACAATAATTTGTTCCTATGTCGTAAGATTATCAACCAACTAATCCTCAGCCATCCATAACTATTGAGTATTCCTCTTTACCGCAAAATTTACCATCTGAAATTTATCTTGGGCTTGACAGTGAAGTACTTCCACCTATTGTGATTTCAATTAAGGAAGAACTTCAGGAAGAGAAAACCCCTTCAAATCCAACTCATTTTGGGTTGGGGCTTCATCTTTATATGTCTTTTCCTCATTTAACCTACTCTGCTCCTGTTGATCCTGCTCAATCTCAAGTTCTTGTAGATTCTTTAGAGTATTTGCTGGGTTATTTAACCATGGATTAGACTGCATCGCAGACTGTATAATCTGTTACAGGTGCGACAACATCTATTGTTGCTTCATATTCGATGTTTTTTACGACACCTGAGTCTTATCTTTATGGTCATATGTCCTTCCCACTAGGTGACCACGCTTTAAATGGAACCTACTCTGGTGTCTCCTATAATCCATGTACTTCACCCATGTCATCATCTAGAATTTTATCTTATTCATCTCTTACAAGTATTGAACGAAATGATCCTTTATTGACATCATCAACTCAATATCAGGCTTGTCCATCCAATTACTATCCATCTTATCCAGTATCTGCTGGACTCCCATCATATGAAAGTCGATATGTTCAACATCCTTATACTCCATATGCTAGAGGGAAACAAATGTTTGTGCCATATGGAAGTACTCCTTCGTTTTCAGGAAAATCTTATGTTGGAATATTGTTTGTGAATGACAACCTACCTTGCTTTTCCAACCACCAATGGTTGTGTATCAATATCAACCAGTTCAACCTATTGCATCTGTACCTACTACGTTTGTGATTACTTCTTTGGCTATTTCTCAGTCTGCTTAGGCGAGTCCTTCAACCCTTAACCCTCAAGTTTCATGCCTACAGACTCCGTCTTCCCAGGTTGCTATACAACAACCATTTGTATCAGGAATTTTACAACCATAATCTAGTTTACCCTCGTCATAGGCTTCTACCGGTCCAATCTATCCAAAACCTGGTCCAAATTATACTTGAAGGCAACCATGGTTTTATCAAATCCTATGGCAGCCACAACAACCATTCCAATAGTTTCAATCTTATCCATGTCCTGGTCGACAAGCCTATCAAGGTTTTGGTTAACAACCTTACCCCTATCTGGGTTACCAGTAGAAAAATCCTTATGTTGGTGCACAAAGGCTTATTTCCCATGCAATTCCATCTTATCCTGTTTATGATCAACCTAATCTAAATCAACAGTTGCCATTTGTTGCAACATTAGAGTTACTTGATTTAAACTGACTCACTAATGATCAGATTCATTAATTACCTTGGTGGCTAGTGATTCCTCATAAATAACCTTCTGATATTCGTAAATTCAATGGAAACTTTGAAGAATATCTTTCTACGCACGTTATGACTTATTATTTATGGTGTTCATCAAACTCCTTGAATGATGATTATGTTAGACTATGTATTTTCTAGTGAAAACTTATTGTTCTGGCTGCAAAGTGGTATATTATATTACCATGAGCTTCTTTTGATAGCTTTACATATTTAGCCACTACCTTTTTTAACCCACTTCGAGTTACCCATCAGATATGAAACTGGAACGAAAATTTTGACCAGCTTTAAACAGACCAATGCTACTCATATATTAGATCATATACATGAGTGGTGTCGTCATCGTCGAATGGTTAAAACATTTGTTCCTGATCATATTTTAGCTGAGTGGTTTATAATCCTTGTTTCTATCTATCACCGAGGACATGGCCAAAGGTGTTGTTGTCACTGAAGAGCAAGTAATTGCTCATGCCCAATATCTGGATTTGATTTATACTAAGTGTGGCATGCTCTATGAAAATATTCTGAATGCACCGCGACCAAAGTTTACTGTTCCTCCTTCTCCATATGGTAAGGACATTCATGCCCGCAATGGTGTGATTGGTTCTTCTAGCACTCCGTCAGTAAGTCGACCATCTAATTATACACTTGTTGTTTCAAATTAAAACCCTGTTGCATCTGATCTTGCGTCTTCTTATGAAATAGATGTTGTGTCATATGAAAAGTGATAAAGTGGCAAGAAACCCATAAGTAAGAAGAAGGCGAAAGGTAAGAAGAAACAAAATTCACCCCAGTAGGAAAAATCATTTGATTCATCCGGTTCTTCTTGGAAACCTCATTACCCTTGTTTGATATGTAATGAGGAGAATTTTATGTGAGATTGTCCTCACCGCTCAGAAGTCTCAAAGCTTCTTAAGACTTCTACAACATCTGTAGTGTTAAAAAATCCTTTTCCAAACCTGGAAACACATATGATTTCTATGGATCTTGCTTCTAGTTCGCAAGTGCTTATGCTATCCGCCACTAAGCCCAAAAATGATGTTTTGGTGTCTACTCAAAGTACAAATTATAGTAATCCTCTTTCGTCATTGAATGGTCAAGCTACAGATCAACCTGATACTTCGACTTCAACTTCATCTGATTCATTTCTGCCACCTATTATTCCTGAGTTAACAACAAAGCCGTCGAAGGGAGTCATTCATAAATCGACTTTCAACCCTTGAGCTCATGTAGATCAAAATTATAAATTAGTCAAAGATTTGGCTCAGTCACCTTCTGCTATGTCAATGATTGAGGTTATTCAGAATTTTCCCTCCCAAAAGTAGGCTTTGTTGTCGATGACTGGTGGAATCGATCCAATGAATTCTAATCTTGTAGTCTTTAACCATGCAAGCTATGTGCCACAATTACCAACACAATTAGCATTTTTGATTCAAGTACATGTCCTGAATCACCTCATTCATCGGACTATCATTGATGAAGGCACATCTACTTGTATCATGTCTATGAGTTGCTGGAAGTCACTTGGATCGTCGACTTTATCACAATCACCTACGATGTTGAAATATTTTGACGGTCGTACATATAAGCCTTGTGTAATTCTCAGTAACCTACAAGTTTAACTAGGGGGAAAAATAATTACTATTGAAGTTTAGGTCGTTGACGGACCCCTTGACTACAATATATTACTTGGAAGACCATGGGTTTACACTATGATTGCAGTTGTATTTACTTACTTTGTATGGTTGTCTTCCCCCATAAGGGAGGCATCACAGTCATCGATCAACTCTCCTTCTTCGCCTCTGGTTCCCAGGCAACTAGAAACGTTCTGTTTGTTCACAAACCTCCACCATGTCTTTAGAACATTGGTGTAGGAATCTTTATGTATTATTCCCTAATGCACACCATTTCGTTACCGTCGCCTCCAACAACGATGGAAATTAAAAAAATAGAGACCTGCAATATGATATCTTCCACTTCTTCTGACTTAAGGAAGATTCCCAATGACTCTGAAATAGATAGGCTAGGTGAAATCATGTTGCTAAGTCAAATCGAGCTTGCATATCAATCAATATTTTTTGGCTTACGTGGCCAATCCAAATCCTTTGTCGTCGTCTGTTTTGGTTGATTGTTCTTTGGATTATGGTACTTCTTCTGACATTTTTCACGTGTATTCTCAACCGATGAGAGCATTATGGAATCCATGATGCCAGAAGAAGAACCATGGTCAGATTCACATCAATGATCCCATATTCAAAATTACAATGAAGATAATACAACTGAACTATATCACCCTACAATCGTTGATTTCTTGACGATTCCATTCCTATCCACAATGTCAATTTTGAGCGAAACCCATCAAATATCGATGAAACGATTTCTATCTCTATTTCGATCAAAACTGGTGTTGTAGAAAACATTCATGTTGGCACATCTTGTTCTGAATCTTAACTTGACACTTATTGCTCTCTTTTCTGTGAATTCCGAGATGTATTCGCTTGGTCATATGAGGAAATTCCAGGCATCGACTCCAGCATTGTTGAGAACGAGATTAAAATATACCCTTATGTCAAACCAGTACGATAATGCCTTCATCTTATTCATTCTAAGAAATCTATTTCCATTAAAGTAGAGGTTGAAAATTTTTTGCGTTCTGGTTTTATTTACCCTGTTCTGCTTACTAATTAGGTTCTAACATTGTTCTTATCATGAAGAAACATGGGACAGTTAGAGCGTGCGTCTATTATCGGGATGTTAATCATGCTTGTCTGAAAGAAAACTATCCCACTCCCTTTGTTGACCAAATCATTCACGAATGTACCAGATGCGAAATATTTTCCTTCATAAATGGATTTTTCGGTTATAATCATATCAATATTCGCCTAGAGGACCAGTATAAAACAAATTTTATCTGTCCCTGGGGCACATTCACTTATCGAAAACTCCCTTTTGGTTTAAAGAATGCTGGGGAAACATTTTGGAGGGCAATGAATTATTCTTTCCATGACATCAAACACATTGTTCAACCGTATCTTGATGAATTTCCTACACATTCACGGAAATGGGTTGACCACTCGCTACATTTGAGAGCAATATTTTTATGATGTCGTCAATACAAAATATAGCTTAATCCATACAAATGTGTGTTTGGTGTCAATTCTGTTCATTTGCTTGGATTATTCATGTCGAGAGACAGAATTTGAATTGATCCATTGAAGGTCCAGGATATTCTTGATTTTCCTGTGGCTTCCAATCTAATTCAATTACAAATACTCCAAGGGAAGGCTAACTTTATAAGGAGATTCATTCCAAACTATGCCAAAATGGAAAAAGCATTTAATCAACTCTTGAAAAAGGGGACTCCCTTCCATTGGGATGAGGTTGCGCAAGATTCCTTTAGCGTTCTTAAAGATACCCTGATCCGAGCATCATTAATCTATCCCCCAAATTATCAGAGTGATTATTTCTTGTATCTCGTTGCTGCATATACAACCATCGCTATGGTTATAGTCCAGGAAGAGGATGGGATTGAACATCCAATCTATTATTTGAGTCGTAATCTCAATGATATGAAATTTAAGTACACTTATGTTTAGAAGCTTGCTTTGGCAGCCGTTCAATCTGTAAAAAGAATTTGTCATTATATACTGCATCGGAAGACCATTTTCATTTCGGATTGCAACCCTATGACATACATTTTTTCATGTCAATTGTTGGGGGGCCAATATTCAAAATGGATCATGATTTTGCAGGAATTTGATTTGGAATTCATCAAATCCAAGTCAAAGAAGTATTTGGTTTTCGCTGAGCTTATCTTTGACCTTCCCTCGAGTAGCACTGTGTCTACTATGGAACCATCCATTCTGGACGAGTCTTTTTTTTTTATCTCATTATCTGACCCATGGTATGGAGATTTACTCATCTATCCCCAGAACCAAAATTTCTGGCCCAATACCTCTCAATCACAACAATGACATATTCGATACCAAGCCAAAGATTATTTGATCGTAGACGATACACTTTATTGTCGTGTTGTTGATACAATTTTACGTAGCTGCCTCACTCATGAGCAGGCCAAGAAAGTTTTAAATGATTGCCACGCTAGTGCCCATGGTGGACATTTGTCTGGTTTTGATACAACGTAGAATATTCTCCACGCTGTTTAATTTTGGCATACCATATTTCGTGACTGCATTCTCGCGGTCAGAAGTTTTCATGCTTGCCAGATATTTGATCATAAAACCTGCATGTCATGAGCACCAATGCATCATGTCGTCGTTGTTTGAACATTTTCAAAATAGGGCATTGAATTCATGACATGTATCCCCCACTTGGACGGGGGGCATGGATATATTATTGTCACCGTAGAATATTTTACCAAGTGGGCCGAGGCGATACCTAAATTTAACAACACATGCGATACAACTACTTTATTTTTATTTAACCATGTGGTTACATGGTTTAGTGTGTTGCAAGCCATAGTAAGATCATGGAAAATATTTTCGCAATCACATGATGACTGATTTGACTGCAAAGTTAGGAATGTCGCATGATAGTTATACCCTTATGATCCGTAAGCTAATGGACAAGTTGAAGCTATCAAAAAAAATTCTTAAGTGTATGCTTCAACACGTGATTGGGGTTCATAAACAAAACTGGCATTTAATCATGTACTCGGCTTTGTGGGCTTTTTTAACCTCGGTGAGAAACTCAACCGGATTTACTGCCCTTTTAGCTAGTTTATGGTTTGGAATCTATCTTATAGATTCAATGCTAAATTCCATCATTGAAACTCGTGATTGACCTACTACCTAACACTTTTGACGAAGAGGAATGTCTTTTAGATCTCATCCATCTAGATGAAACGCATCATGAAGCTACATTGGCCAGCGAAGAACATAAGAGACGAATTAAAGCTACCTAACACTTATGACTGTAATGTCAAGCCTTGCAACTTCTCGAAAGGAGACCTGGTCTTGATTTATAATCAGGAAGTTGATAAGATAGGAACAGGAATATTCGAACCATTATGGAATGGCCCCTACATTGTCAAGCATATTCTAGCTAAGGGTGCCTATGAGTTGGTATATTATGATGGGATTCCATTATCGCAACCTCAGAATGGTTTGTATATTAAACGTTACTATGCTTGATTCTACATAGTAAACATTGTATGATACTGTATATATGCTTTTATTGTGTGTGTGTCACACTATGTGTTTTAGTGTTTTTCATGTGGTTAGTAATCCGATTTTCATTTTCTTGTAGATGTCAGAGTCTTGAGAACCATTTTTTGGATATGCCGATGGTGCTAGTCGTAGTACACAAAATCTATCCTCTGCAACATGTGGCATATTCACTCCAAGTGGTGATTTAGTGAGTTTCCAAGGGATTTTTATCAGTCAATCCACCAACAATGTCGCTGACTATAGCACATTGATCGAACTCCTCTCCGATGCCATTTAATTTGGCATTCATCGCATCATCATTAGGCTAGATTCACAACTTGTCGTAATACATCTCACTAGCATTTATAAGGCCTGAAATCCAGCTATTCATTGCATGTTCCTTAAAGTTCATCTTTTGGAAAGAAATTTTGATTACATCCAATATCAACAAATTTCCAAAAAATTTAACACTTTAACTGATTCCTTAGAGAATTATGTGTTAAATATATTTGCAACATATGTAAAGATAGATTTTCAATTCAAATCACACAATTGAATAGGATTGCACATAACCATAGGAAAAAAATGAAATTAAAATAGATATATAATCTAGTTTTTTACAAAAAATTGTGTCCAAGACACGTTGGTCATATGACCTCAAAATGTATATAGACATAGCATATCCTAAGTAGATCTAGTGGTGCTCATGATAGGAAGTCATTGCTTGGGCTATCATACGTAATAACCTCATCCAACAACTAGGCACACCTTTAGTATGGTGTTGCAACCTCATGGGTAACTCCTCGATCAGGAAATCTGATATCTCGAGAGTCAATCCCTCCACATGCCACTGTAACTCAGCCAAAGTCTCGGCTAAATCCAAACCTTGAAGGACTGCTCTCCCAAAAATCCTCTCTGTCGGTTCACCCACCTGCTGTGAATGACCCACTGGTCAAAAAATACCCACATATGCATCTATAAAACATATTTAGTTTATTCTTTGAAACATAAAAAACACAAAATATGTAAAAAACAAAAAAAATCAAAAACATGGTAAATTTTTTTTACCTATAGCACCCCATTGAGCACTGCCTAGGAAAATCCAATCTCGGTCTCCACGGAAATCTATCCTCACATATGGAAGCTCCTCTATGACAATATGCTGTCATTGTATCCAAGTGAGTAATGTAGTGGAAAATGAGATCGATGAATGACCAGCATGTTTAGCCATCAGCTCGACCCACTACTGCCTTCGTGGATATCTAGGACCAACTAAACCTAGTGTCACATGTTGTGGCTGCATCAATGGAACTCACTCCAAAATTAAAGTAATCAAGATCGACACATAGCTGAAAATCTTCAAATTTCCACTTTATAATTTGGTCAGTTCTTCTTTCATTTGAAGGAGTACTGCTTAAACCCATTTGAACATGGTTGGCTTGAGAAACTCAAGCGCATACGGCATGTATGATCTGTTTTTGACATGAAGTGTCACGTTGCCAACTAAATTTGCGATAGTGAATAGGAGTGTTCTCAAAGGCATATCACGTAAATCTCTGATGTTTATCTTTCCATATTTTCTAGGCTCTGTACCTGGCCGAGAAAACTGTCGAATGTAGTCCTTCACTGTCTCACCTCCATGGATAGAACTCGCAAGGGAAATGGGGGCACCATGTCTTGATAAACCTGTTAGAAATTAAATTTCATCAACCAATATTGGGAGCACTTTGTCCCCAATGTGAAATGACTGTAGTGCCAGGTCTCACGAGTGAATCAGGTACTGCAATAGTTCCATATGTTGCCTCATCCCTGACAATCTAAAGTACTTGAGAAACCCACAGTCTCTGAGGGCTCTCAGAGTGCCAGGATCATTTAGGGCAACCATATCCTATTCCTCATGTTCTCTTTCTCGTCATGTAATTGACATTCTGATTCGATCAAAGTATGAAATCAAACCATAGGCTTAGTTAGGATCCATTCCATGAAAAAAATTAGAGAAATTTTTGGCAGAAAACACAATGCAAGTTTCCAAATTTCTCCCAACGCACCCATGTTCCTTAGACAAAGAGTTGGATAGAAGTTGGGCTTCTTTTCAGCCCCTATGCAACACAATTTTTGACATCCAAGGGTGTGTTGGTCCTAGGGTGTTGTATATTTACCTTAGGAGCCCTAAAACCCTAAAAAAATTGCATGAAACTAAAAAATAATGAAACCAATAGAAAGAGGAAGATTAGATATTCTACCTGGTCCAGACAGTACGAGAAATGGTCCACAAAATTTGTCACAATCAGTGGCTAAAGTTTGAAGGTAAAACTGGCTCAGAGCACTAAAACTGAATGGTAAATGTGAAATGGTAAAAATGACCTGGTAAATTCTTATTAAATAGTATTTTTAATTAATTTATGCATATTTTATGAATTGACTATAATTTTTACCCATTTTTACTATTAAAATAGGTATTTTTAGTCCGTTTGGTGGTTCTCTGAGCAGGTTTACAACTGATACAATGAATTTGACGTGCATGATCATAAAATTAATTTTGACAACATAATACACTTTCACTAGTACAAAATGGCTAATTAGTTACTAAAAAAATGACTAAAATTTGCATATAAATGACCATTTTTCAGTTGGTGACCAATAGTAGCTAATTTACAGTATATTGTAATGTGACCAACTTTTAGTCATTTTTTTCTTAGTCATTAATTGGTTATCTCAATTTTGTTGTCTATATATTTTGTTATTAATTTGGTCATTAATTTAGTCACTAATTTGGTTATTAATTTAATCATTGATTTGGTCATTGATTTAATCATTGATTTAATCATTAATTTGGTCATTAATTGTCATAATTAAAGACCAAATATAAAACAAATTATATTACTATATGATCACCTGAGAAAATCAATTAATGACCAAAAACATATGACAAAAATATTGGCCGTGTTATAAGATACTGTAAATTAGCTACTAATGGTCATATATATGCAAATTTTAGTCATCGTTTAAAACAAATTAATGACCAAAGAAATATGACTAAATTTTGGTCGTGCTATAAAATACTATAAATTAGCTACTAATAGTCGTATATATGCAAAATTTAGCCATCATTTATAATCACAAATTTATCATTTGCAGTAATCACTTATTTAGTTTTGGTAGTTTCATATTCATTTTATAAACGACTAATTTAGTAGTTTATATTCATTTTATTTACTTTCATTAATAATCATTATAAATGACTAATTTAGTTGTATATTCATTTTATTTTTGTTCATCATTAATCCTCATAAACTACTAATTTAGTAGTTTTAAATTTTGTGTTCATTATTAATCAACACAAATTATTTTTTATGGTTTAAAAAATGTCATACAATGTGCATGTTCATATAATATGAAAACTCAAAGTTGCATATGTCGATTACAATATTAAACACTATCAAGTGCAACTATAAATAATTTCAACCACATAAATTATATTATATGAAATGTTAAATTATTACAATATGAGTTTCCAACTTAATATTGGTTAGACTACAATTTACACATGAAGTGATGTTTCATCACTTCAAAACATTAACATTGTGTTGCTAAGGCAATGCAGCTGAATTCACCAACTTTGAAGACTTGACCATCAGTCTCTATATGTGTCTCTTATGCAGGATATTGTCTCTAAGGGTATCACTAGACCAGTTCTCTTCTCTCCTCTCTCTTTTTGCATTTGTCGCTCCAATGTTATGGCTCTCCTCTTTCTTAAATTCCTGATTTTTAACATCAATATTGAGTACTTTTTCTGAAAACAAAATAAGATACAATGCAGAGTGTAAGACATTAAAGACAATGAACAATACAATATAAACTAAATTAGAATATAAATAGTTATACGACATATACCTCAACATCATCAATGTCAAAGATATTTTTCCCAATACAAGTAATAAACTCAAACAAAGTTTCTTCAGTGGAGTGATAGTGGCCACTATAATGTGGCTAGATGACCTATATAAACAAATCAAATAAAATTTCACCATATATAGAAAACAACACCTTTGTAACTTAGTATTCAACCATAAGGGAAAGCTTAAGAACAATCAAGTCAACTAAGTTATATGCTAAAAATCTCAAGTTATAGATAACTTGTGAAAACAAATAATCTAAGGTGTGATGTTTAATCTTTGTCGTTTTATTCACAACAACATTTCATTTTCTAATGCATGAACTTGGTCAAGTATATAAAAAACATGTGCTCAAATAAAAACATAAAAGTAAAATTTTCTGATAGTCATGCAAATATCTTAACACAAAATAGCTATAAGGATTCTAATCAATATCATGTAATACTAATTTCATCTTCAAGCTTTGGTTGTTGCTTAAATGGACATGATACTAGGTATTTTCAATTTCATCGTTAAAAGACAAAAAAATCAAAAGAAATGTCCAAAATACAATCAAACAATAAAGAGAGGATATCATGGAATGGAAATTGCTATTATAAAAAAAATGTTTACCTATCCATTAATGTCGTGTTTGCCATTAAAAAAACATATTCTAGCCCAAAATAACCTTGAGGTGAAATAATCACATTTACATTAAAAACCATAGGAATTCCTACTAGAAACATTTTCAAAGTCAATGGCTCAGGTGCCTAAAGGATCTCTAACAACAAATGAATCATATCCAAGATGTGATATGCATTGTCTCCCCGTCCTTTTTACAATTAAATTTCTTGTAGCCTACCTGCAGCAGAGTCAAGTAACAATAAAACGAGCACATTGACATTTGTTTTTATCTTTTATATCTATAAAATTTGAATCTAATTTGTTTCATCAACATATTAATTCATATTTAAAGGCTTCATGACATATGAGAAGGTATCAATCAAGTAGGACATCAGAAAAATCGACCTCAATGAGGCCCTCAAACAATTTCTATAATATCAATATTTTTCTTGTTGTGATGTCTTGGGTGGAAAAAACAACATATCTGCAAAATAAAATTGCATATATTACTTATCTTCAAAATTTATATATGGTGTATTCGTAAGAAGCTTTTTAAGATGTTTCTCTGCCTTTACCAAAGTGAATTGTAGCTTGGTTAAACTATGTATCCTTTCATTCGGCATCAATTTATGCAAGATAAATGTCACACATTATTTTTTCCCATTTCTTAACATGCTACATATGATAAATTGAAAGTCACATAAAACCAAGAGCAAACCATTTTCTAACTAAAACAAACAAACAAACAATGCCTCTAATAAAAATTCATTATAATATTAGCAAATGAAAAGAGAGTGGACAATTTTTGTTGTTTGAATTTGCCCATTTTTGTTATGAAAGTACTTGAGCTTCAGGAATCAACAAATGTGAAAAAAATAATGTTGACCTAATTTGTAGAATTCTTCAAAATGACGTGAATGATGTCTTTTTCAGATGTAGTAAATATCATAATAAGAAATGACCACATTGGATGCAAATATTAAATATAAAAACTTGTGTACATGCCATATATTCTAATAAATTGCATTGCAATGACTACTACGGGCCTCCACGGGTTATAGGTCCTCAATCTATTACTCTTGATGATGAAAGATAGATGGAAACGATAAGTATGGGTGGTCCTAGTTTTTATGGTGGACATCTTCAAACCAAGCTCATCATCTTTATGAACCTAGGTTCTAGCATGATAAAACTGGATCTGGTCTTCACCCAATTTCATTCCATCATACTTTGTCAAGACTAAAGAGGATATAATGGTCCTTCGACTTATAATAGGGTTTCTTTTGAGGTTATAGATAAAGCTTATCCAAATAAAATGGATTTTTGGGCTCCAAGAGATATGTATAATTTAAATGATAACAATTATATATATTTTTTCCCAAGATTCAAATGTAGGGATACATTTTGTGGATTTTACTAATAGATAGAATGAGATAAATAATCCATTAGGAGAATCTACTGGTTATTGTGATTAGGGAAAACTCGGAGATAATAAGACTATTTAGGTTCAAATCAAATATGGTGTTGACTCTTGTAGCTTCTCAGTTGCTGGTAGTTTTTAAGGAAGGAATTTCGGTTCTTCAAGGGTAGGATCCTTTGGCTTAATTTCATTTCCCTTGGTCCTATCACCCAAAAGAAAAACATAATCAACAAAGAGTTAATATGTCAATTTAGGGAAATTCCTATCTGTATAGTTGTCAAGCTTATAGTTACTTTTTACTCTGTTATAACTATGTTGAGACCACCACTTACTCTACAGTCAAAAATAGCAAAGGAGTCATTATTCATACCTACCCATGGTCTATTGTAGACATGATAGAAGAATAGGCTGAGCCATTAATTATAATTGCAAATATATTGGGGAAACCAATACACATTGAACCCTATATGGATGAGTAGCCCTAAATAAAGCTAGTTTCATCTATCATATGCCTTGGAAAGACAAACTCATTAACATTGCTTGTAGTTTTTTGGTTTGATGTTAAAATACCTTCTTGGGCTACTCCTATTCTGTAATGGATTTGTTTCCCAAGAATGATGCAAATTTTTTTTAATGACATGGAATCAGCTTAGTGGATTTTGACCCTACATGCAATAATTTTGCAATGATTTTGTAGATGCAATTACATAGTGGTATGGGTTTGAAATCATCTCATTCTTGTCTAATTTTTGGGATTAAAGCTTGAAATGTTGAATTGAAAGCTCCCAAATATTTCTTTTCTATTTTAATTTGTTAGCAATTCTTAGTTGGTATATTTGAAGGAAGTCATAAAACCCATAGGAGAATTCTATTTTCCTACTAAGTGGCTGAGGGTTCTTATCCTTTTGGAAACATTGCAAAATTGTTTGTAATTCTTCCTTTGATATTTGATCCATCAGTGCATCATTACCCACGTCACCTACAAAAATCGGGAAATATGAAGTCATATTTAATTATCTCCCTTAAATTTATTCTATCATATTCTCTATCTTTAACAATCTATGTGCTTCCCCGCATGTGAACTACAGTTGCTCCAATTCTCTGTCATATTGTGCCCGATGACCCGTCACTGTGGCTTCAACTAGGCTACTCAACATCATGCGTGGTGGCTACTAAACCTGCACTGACACAAGTCTAGCTGGCTCTGATAGCACTCCTCCATCCACAAAATAACTATGTTGACAACTACCCTTCTATTGGTCATTTGTGTTCCTTTTACCTCGTGATTTCTCAATGGTTGAGTGGTGTCGACTAGTCTAGCTTGTGTTGCTTCCTTCTTAGTGAGTTGTCACCTTATGCTTCTTAGGTTTTTTTCTTGTTGAGTGCAAGATTACCTATAGGCCATAGATCTTCCACCCATGACTGTCGACTATACCTTCCCACCTCTCTTGGAAAACTACAATCGAAACTACTTCCTTCTTCGAGTTGATGTTGGTATATCCTTTGCTACCAATCGGAATGTCGACCACCCCTTCTGCACACAGTTTTATTTTCCTATTTGAAGCATGGTTTTAAATTTGGAAACTAGGGCCAGATTCCATCTTTCAGTACTCATATTATGGAGATGATATTTTTGTTGGATTCCTATTTCAGAGAGGTGCGAGATTGATCTAAAGATCATATTTTTCAGATGAGAAGAAATTTTATTTTGAATTTGTTTTTCCACATGTGCAATTTGTCAAGGTGGAACATGATTGTAATGAAGGCTCACAAGCCCCAAACGTTGTGTCGCACACCCACAATGATTGATATCAAAGGAGACATGATGCTCATTTCATCATTCATTCATTCTCTCATTTAATTGGTTCGTATAGCGTTAGAGGTTTCTCTCTCCTGCACACATGTGAAATAGGAAGCTGCAATTTTCAGACTGGTTTAGGGCTATTTTGGAAAGCATTGACAAGCATTGACTTTGACTATCGAGGTTAAACATTGAATTTGACTACAGTTGACCGCGACGTTGACTATTGTTTTGACTACAAACTTTGACTTCTGCACTGACTAGAATTGTGGACTGTTTTGGGTTATGTTTGACTTTGAAGAAAGGCCAAGTTTGACCGAGTTTAACCAAGTTTGTTTGGAGGTTGAATTGTTGGTTTGACTAGAGAAGACTTTGCTGGCTTGGGCATCATGGTGATTGTTAAAAGATATTTTCTCTCTTTTCTGAAAAAGAAGAATTACAAGTATATTTGTGTCTCTGGCCTTGGCTTATAATCTATTGATTCTTTCGATTTATTTTATGTTCTATCAACATTTACTGCCAATTTTTATGTGATTGAAAATTGAATTGGTCTAATAAGAAAGACTAAAGTAAATTTATCTAAGTATAGAACATACAATGACAGGAAATTAATTTCATAAACTTTCCAGATGATTCACTAGTTCTTTGAAATTTGGATTAATGATGCTAGTGCAAGTAAAAATAGAAAACATATAGATTAGATACAAAAATATTACAAACTTGATGAGCACCTTGCATCAACGCATGTTTTCTTGAGAAGACTCAACAACCAAGCTAGAATTTTGCAATACCAACAAAATCATTTTGTGTTTTTGTGGTGATTTACCAGATAGACTACTAGGAAAATTTTCATGTTGTTTAGTTTCCCCCTTTTTAGGGTCCTTTTCTTCCTAAACCAAGTTACCATTTTGCTGAAATGGATCTTATCTTCTACGCTTCCTTTGAAATGTAAACCTAGTAAGCCTTATGTGTGCTTGTTGATCAGGGGCCTTCACATTTGTTTTTGGATCCTAGCCCCCATTGATATATGTCATCTCACCATGAATGTTTTTTGAGCCCTTTGTCACAGAAGGCATGCTGGCTAAAATTTCTCGCTCACATTCTTGTCTAGTAAGATCCAATCCAACTGATAACCTTGCTTTATTTCCATCACTTTGAACTATCCTTGTCAGAGCTTCACCTCCACCATCATTCCTATTATCTGTAGTCTCCAAGGTTACACCTATATTTTCTTTATATGAATTCATGGTTGAGCTATATAGTGTAGACTATACACTTCCTCCATCCTTAACAAGAAGCTTGCTAGAGGTACTGAAATCAACTTCTATATTTCCCTTCTCCTCAACATGCTTATTGGTATCCTGTCCACAACTATTTTCATCTTTGTTTTAAACTTTCATGCTTATACTCCCCCTACTAGAAGATGAAACTTTCTCATCTCCACCAAAAGTCTGAGAAGATTCAGCTTCTCGTGCACTTGCTTCTCTATCTTGTGGAATAATTGTTGCACTATATAGATCTGGAAAAGACACACAATATTTTTTATTTTATTCATTTCTAACTACAATAAAACCTGTATCAGTCGTAGCTAATTTTCTCTCAACACCTAGGGAGGCATCAGACTCTAAAGTTGGAGATGCTTTTCTATCCAAATGGATTGAACCTCCATCAAGTGTACAAATTTTCCCTATAGAGGTGACTAAGATTGTGCTTTGAGAAAGAAAACACACAAAATTTTCTTTTTGCACAGAATCCATGTCTTTGAAATCAACATTCACATTGGAATTTTCAAACATGGCACAAGGATATGCCATTGCAATAGAAACATGTTGTCCCATTGCATGTGTACAATAATCCCGCGTTAAACTTATAGCAGTAGTTACATGTATATCTATTTGGCAATTTGTCAAGGTGGAACATGATTGTAATGAAGGCTCACAAGCCCCAAACGTTGTGTCGCACACCCACAATGATTGATATCAAAGGAGACATGATGCTCATTTCATCATTCATTCATTCTCTCATTTAATTGGTTCGTATAGCGTTAGAGGTTTCTCTCTCCTGCACACATGTGAAATAGGAAGCTGCAATTTTCAGACTGGTTTAGGGCTATTTTGGAAAGCATTGAAAAGCATTGACTTTGACTATCGAGGTTAAACATTGAATGTGACTACAGTTGACCGCGACGTTGACTATTGTTTTGACTGCAAACTTTGACTTCTGCGCTGATTAGAATTGTGGACTGTTTTGGGTTATGTTTGACTTTGAAGAAAGGCCAAGTTTGACTGAGTTTAACCAAGTTTGTTTGGAGGTTGAATTGTTGGTTTGACTAGAGAAGACTTTGCTGGCTTGGGCATCATGGTGATTGTTGTAAAAGATATTTTCTCTCTTTTCTGAAAAAGAAGAATTACAAGTATATTTGTGTCTCTGGCCTTGGCTTATAATCTATTGATTCTTTCGATTTATTTTATGTTCTATCAACATTTACTGCCAATTTTTATGTGATTGCAAATTGAATTGGTCTAATAAGAAAGACTAAAGTAAATTTCTCTAAGTATAGAACATATAATGACAGGAAATTAATTTCATAAACTTTCCTGATGATCCACTAGTTCTTTGAAATTTGGATTAATGATGCTAGTGCAAGTAAAAATAGAAAACATATAGATTAGATACAAAAATATTACAAACTTGATGAGCACCTTGCATCAACGCATGTTGTCTTGAGAAGACTCAACAACCAAGCTAGAATTTTTCAATACCAACAAAATCATTTTGTGTTTTTGTGGTGATTTACCAGATAGACTACTAGGAAAATTTTCATGTTGTTTAGTTTCCCCCCTTTTAGGGTCCTTTTCTTCCTAAACCAAGTTACCATTTTTCTGAAATGGATCTTATCTTCTACGCTTCCTTTGAAATGTAAACCTAGTAAGCCTTATGTGTGCTTGTTGATAAGGGGCCTTCACATTTGTTTTTTGACCCTAGCCCCCATTGATATATGTCATCTCACCATGAATGTTTTTTGAGCCCTTTGTCACAGAAGGCATGCTGGCTAAAATTTCTCGCTCACATTCTTGTATAGTAAGATCCAATCCAACTGATAACCTTGCTTTATTTCCATCACTTTGAACTATCCCTGTCAGAGCTTCACCTCCACCATCATTCCTATTATTTGTAGTCTGCAAGGTTACACCTATATTTTCTTTAGATGAATTCATGGTTGAGCTATATAGTGTAGACTATACACTTCCTCCATCCTTAACAAGAAGCTTGCTAGAGGTACTGAAATCAACTTCTATATTTCCCTTCTCCTCAACATGCTTATTGGTATCCTGTCCACAACTATTTTCATCTTTGTTTTAAACTTTCATGCTTATACTCCCCCAACTAGAAGATGAAACTTTCTCATCTCCACCAGAAGTCTGAGAAGATTTAGCTTCTCGTGCACTTGCTTCTCTATCTTGTGGAATAATTGTTGCACTATATAGATCTGGAAAAGACACACAATATTTTTTATTATATTCATTTCTAACTACAATAAAACCTGTATCAGTCGTAGCTAATTTTCTCTCAACACCTAGGGAGGCATCAGACTCTAAAGTTGGAGATGCTTTTCTATCCAAATGGACTGAACCTCCATCAAGTGTACAAATTTTCCCTATAGAGGTGACTAAGATTGTGCTTTGAGAAAGAAAACACACAAAATTTTCTTTTTGCATAGAATCCATGTCTTTGAAATCAACATTCACATTGGAATTTTCAAACATGGCACAAGGATATGCCATTGAAATAGAAACATGTTGTCCCATTGCATGTGTACAATAATCCCACGTTAAACTTATAGCAGTAGTTACATGTATATCTATTTGGAATTTAAAATGGACAGTGATTTCCATCTGTATTTCCTCAACTAACCGCGACCTTAAATCATTCTTACTAGACATGCATTCTTTGTTCTCATTTCCTTTTGATAAAGGCAACACATATGCAATTATTTCATTAGCAGTTTCTCTATATCTTCCCTGTATATCTCCATTTTCTGGTATATGTCATTCTTTTCACTTCATTATTACAGATGGAAAACAAGGTTTTCCAGTAAGCATGCACTCAGATGATTGCTTTGCTGACAATGTTACTTGCATTGTTGGGTGGAATATAATGGGCAAACAAATAGCACAACAGACCAAAGAATTGTTTGTTTGTGAATTAGTAGCATTATTAATAGTAATAAGAATAGCAAGCTATACTTCTAATAACAAATGCATAGAGAAATAGTTTGAATCTTTAACCCTAGAATATTTCTCTTGAATATTTTGAGGAATAACGCATTAAATAAAAATATTTATAACCCAATGGCCACATCAATTTTTTCATCTTCTCCAGTACTTCTCCTTTTCTTTTCAACTCAACCTTCAATGTTTTCACTATATCTTGTGATGTCAGTAATTTAGTTTCCATTTCTTGTATCTATTTCCTTTCAATCACGCATTCCTTTTCTACTTGAATAATCTGTAGTGAAATAATCCTTATCATGTCAAATTGGTTTTATAGGAGAATATGTCAATATATCTAGATAGTAAAAAATATTTACATTATACAATGAAAAATAAGAAATCCAAACAGTGCAGCTTTACTCTATAATTGGAGAATACTGAGCGGGAAGCTACTTTAAGGTAGCAAATATATTATACAATCAAGGCTCCATACATCCAAAAATTATGTACATGTTTGTATGGAAATAAAGTAGGATAAATGTCCATTGGTTTGGCAGCTCTAGGTTTTTTTTGTGGAGCTATCATTACTAGCCTGGTTTAGGTGAGTACTACACATGCCTCGCCACTGATTAGAGGAATTTTGAGGTCTGAAATGGGCCTCCTGAGGAAATTATAAAATAATAGTGGAAATAATAAAATAATATTAGATTACATCATCAAATTTTAGAGGGAAAAAATAAAAAAACTATTTTTTCAACTCATATTTTCAACTTATCTCCTTATGGGTGTACTAAAATTTGAGCGGTAACACTCCTTGGATGAAAAATTTGATTCCTCATCCAAGGAGTACCCATGTTCCATACTTTCGATGGACCCTGCTACACGAAAAATGAGAAATATATGAAAACGTGATTGCAATCATGTTTTTCATGTATTTCTCATTTTTTGTGTAGCAGGGTCCATCCAAAGTGTAAAACATGGGTACTCCTTGGATGAGGAATTAAATTTTGCATCCAACGAGTACTCCCGCTTGAAATTTGAGTAAACACTTGGGGAGATAAGTTGAAAATACGAATTGAAAATGTAGTTTTATTATTTTATTATTTTTTAATCCTTGTACTCTTTTACTCCAAAAATGGTGAATCATCCCCCATGGTTGACATCATCATCTTGAATCATATTGGTTCTTGTAAATATTATTTTGGTTGAACATTTCTCTTAGGGGGCCCATTTTAGACCTCAAAATTCCCCTAATGATGGGAGACATGAACAGAAGGAAAACTTGTACATATTTACTTGTTCCTTATAAATATTTTTGGATAAAATCAAGGGTGTGTGGTCTAGCAGAAAGTGGCAAGGTGATTGAACTTGCATTAACACTGAGACCTGGGTTCAAAACCCATCAAATGGCCGCAAATGAGGCCAGGTGCAAATCCCTGGTAATTTTGACAGTGTAGAAATGTCTCTCATAGCATGGCTACTTTGCTGAAAGACCACTGTAAGTTATTATAAACAACATTCTCCCCTACCCACGAAAAAACACTATTAGGGAAAATTTTTAATCTGTAACACATAATATTAGATTTCAGAGGTAGGAATACAAAAGGGGTGAAAATAAAATGTAAATTCAAATTCACTCAAAGAATTTTAGCAACTACAGTACGATTTTCCATAGAACTAATATTTTACCAATATCTAGAAGAGATTTCCTTATTTGCAAATTATTTTTCTAAGAAATTTGAAAACAAATAGATCATGAACAAAGTAAATCGCATAAGACTCTCCCCTCCAACTAACCGATTAAAATTAGTACCTGAGCAGCCATGTTTTGTTTCAACCGCAAAAGCATAGATAATGCCTCTTGCTTGGTATTAATCAATTCCTGTTCAAAAAGAGCATCCTTTCTCTCGGCAATGAATACCCTCATTGCAAACTCTTTCCCTAAGTTCTTGATGATTTCCATCGCTGCCTGCTTAAGGGATGATAAAATTTGTGACTAAATATATTCAAGAAACTGTCGCATCACCCAAGTCACTTTTTTTTCTATTGCTCTAAGAGATGGTTTGAGAATGGACTCGACCTTCAAAGTCAAAAAAATGTCTCATATTATTAGAATTATCGGACACTAAATTTTAAGAAAACACTACTTCTATTATAATAATATGATGAAAACAAAATGCAGAATCATTGCACTATTGGCATGGATTCATTGTCGATGATTATGCTAAAATAGATTTCAATAAACATGGGAAACTAAACCACGTGGCATCGCATAACTACTCAAGTTCAACTTAATCAACACATGAAATTTACAATAAAGTAAGATGCTTCTTCATGCTAGTCAGGTTCAACTAGATTCCAACATATTCTAGGTACACAAACCAGTTAGCATGTTACTAATAGTGAAATTACTAAGGTAACTAGTTACTAAAATCAAATAGAACCAATGTATTTTCCAAATATGTTTATTATTATACAAGGTTGCAATAATCCTAAAATAGATGATAAAATATGCATACTATTACTATTCAAATTGAATTAATCATATATTCCTTGTGAATCCACCACAATGCAAGATGATTCTTATCACTGGTTGTTAAATTTAGTCTACAAAACAACATAAGGCATTGATGTAATTTAATTCATATAAGTGAAGGATAAAAATTACTTTAGTGCAAGAAGGTTAAAAATGATGGTTGTTGAAGTAAATGGCCATAATTCTCCAACAATTAGTTATACACATCAATAATTGAAGTTATCTTAAGAAAAGCAACCACAGTTATTTACCATGGGGCAAGGTGTTCTGACCTGCTGCTCGTGTTAGACTAGATTTCCTTTTTAGTATAGATTCTTGTTAGAATCCACTGAATATAATTGGATCTATTGGACTTTATAACAATCTATTCCAATTTTAAAACAAGATTTCTGCAATCTAGGATCTCCATTATTAGATTTCCCAATCAATTAATTCCATCCTTGGGAATTAATTGCTGCTTCATGATGTCACTAAATTGTGACCTTGTGAATTTAATCCAGGATGAGTAAGTCCTGCCTTATTTTTGAAGGCATGCAAACATGAACTAATGGGCTTTTACTCTTATCCATCCCTTTTTTTCAAACATAATCCTCAATAAGGAATATGCCACTTTGATTTTATAATATTGCAAATAAAAAGGAATCACAAAGAAAAAAATCACGTGAATGGAGATCTACAAAGCACGCTATCTAACAATCTATTCCAATTTTAGACCTAGATTTATGCAATCTTGGATCTCCATTATTAGATTTCTCAATCAATTAAGTCTTTCCTTGGGGATTAATTGTTTCTGCTGGTATCACTACTTTTTGAGCTTGTGAATTGACTCCCGTATGAGTAAGGCATGCCTGATTTTTTAGTGCATGAAAACATGAGCTAAAGGGTTATTACTATTTTCCATCCCTTTTTTCCGTACATAGTCATATGATCATATCAAACAAAATCCTCAAATAAGGAATATGTCAATTTGTTTTTTATCCTAAATAAGGAATATGCCACTTTTATTTCTATAAGCTTGCAAATAAAAAGGCATCACAAAGAAAAAAATCACATGAAAGGAGATCCATAAAGCAAACCGAGTCGTTGATTTTCCTATAGTTCTAGTAGGTATGGTGACTAATTTGAGTGGCTGATTTTCCTATGTTAAATATCATGTCAGTTTCTCAAGCATATGTTATGTGTATCTCTATTCCTTAAATTGGATTGTCGCTGATTTTCCTATGTTAAATATCAAACATGTTTCTCAAGCACATCTTATGCTATGTGTATCTTTAGATGAGTATGTTATGTGTATATTTTGAGTATTTTTCTTGTTGTCAAGTTTGAAAGAGTTTGAAAAGAGTTTGTTGAGTCTTCTCAAGTCAAAGAAAAATTGATTCTTAAGAGTATGCGAGTCTGAAAACAATGATTTACCACTTAAATCATGCAAAAATATCATATTAACAATGCGATTTGGACTATCTATATTAGGATAAAGAGTAGTAGAAAACCACAATATTAGTGTGTTTGGTGCATGCATGTACGAAATCACACCAACTTAAGGGGCGTGGTTTACCCTCTTAAGTTATTGGTCACAGGTGGAAAAAGGAGTGGAGTCAAGAAAGTTAGTGGAACATGCTAGAATCATAAACATACTAGATAGATAAATAGCATGCATATAAAAACTGAAACTAAAACAAATAAAACAAAAGATCTGGATAGTGTCAAACAACTGCAATAATCCAAATGGTGGCTCTTTCAGCCCTTCTTATTGAGTGCTGGTAGGAAATGAGGATGAAAATTTAACCCTCTTGCCAAAGGGCCCTTGGAACTTGGGTTTTAAGTCCCGATGCAAGGATGTATTTACTTCCAAGCTTGCTTCAGTGCAAAGTCTCCCTCTCTCTATTGTGATGGACTGAACTTGTTGGATGGCCAACATTTGAGTCCCCTCTATCTCAACTCCGAATCACACACTGCTGGTATTGCTTGGGGAAATTCTTACCAGCATAAAAATGTGCTCTCAAGTTTTTCATCTCTTGGTGGCCTTATATAGGATAATTCAAATCCTCCTTCCCTCTCTTGGTACATTGTGGATGGTGACCCAAGAGAGGGGGATGATTCCATTGTGTGCCACAAATATTCCATTGTGTGCTCCCTTGATGTCTAAGGAGACTTTGGTGGTTGTCCTTAGGTGACTTCAAGTATGCAATCATTGTCTTGGAGTGTGCTTTTTTGTGGTCTTGGAAAGTGACTTCCGCCACTCCCAGGATTTGCGCATTTCGGGTCAAAAGGCGCACAAAGGCACTCTTCTCGAAGGACTATGCATGAAAAATAATTTATGATTTGCTCAAATTTGGTTTTTCCTCATACCTTAGAGATTTTTAAATACTTTCCAGATTCTCTAATGTTTCTCAGCCCTATAAATCCTTCTACCTAACATTAAATAATGTCGTCTTTACTTCTACGATTTTCCAGTGTTAACAACCACAATTGATAGGCAAGAATTTTCCATAGTGATTTATTTTAGTTCATTTTATATATTTGCTGACCCAAGAGAGCAATGATTTAAATGTTGTAGGTAATGGAAAGTGACTATAACAAGCTGCAGGGGAGATGGCACTGCAGGGTTGCTACTAGGAACGGTCAGTGAACTCCCTCCAATTGCAATTGTTCCTCTAGGAACTGTCCACATTATAGGTTGCACCAATAGAGCAGCTCCGACCGAGGCTCCATCACCACTACAATATTGATCTGAATATGGAGTACTTAACAACATTACAATAATATGTTGTTGGGATGGCCAAGATGGCATAATCAATGGGATTGGAAAAGTTTGAGAACAATAATATGCAGGTTCCTATTTTTACACTGATTTCAGAAATCATCCCACGAAGTTGCAACCATGGGTCATGGCTACCGTTCAACTACTTACCCACACAAGGAAGGGACTTGCATATACTATGAAAAATTCTCTCTTTATAGTATTATACTCTGAATTTAGGCATTTATTCTGTTGTTTGTATGTTTGTTACTTTTTTCTTTTTATTTCCTGTCTGTAATATATCAGGGGAATGTATGTCTATGGTGTTTATTTAGTACTAATAAGATCACAGAATAACATGGTCTACCAGCTGATAGGGTCTACTACCAAGTTACTATATGTATACACCTTTAAATATTTATTATTTTGAAAAGTTCGTTGTGATCCGGGAGTTACGTCACACATTAATATAATATCCAGCCTCTTCTCTATTTTGAAGTGATATTAAATATACTACACATGCTAGTAATTTTCCATCAGTGGTGACTTGGTTGAAAGGAATTTAGTGTTGGTTATAATTTATCTTATTTTGGCTCCTATGTTGTTGGAGACAGGGCATCTTAGAAATTAGTTCATCTTTTGGATAGTTTCTTTTGCATGGTTTGTAAACAGGTTGAGATGGTTTTTTTAGCATTTAAATTTGGTGGAATTTTTGTCGTTACATATTTTTGGCTCCTATGCTATTGGAGACGAGGCATCTCAGAAATTAGTTCATCTTTCAGATAGTTTATTTTGCATGGTTTGTAAATAAGTTAAGATTTTTTTTTAGCATTTAACTTGGGTGGAATTTCTATTGTTACATATTTTTGGCTCCAATGCTATTGGAGACAATGCATCTTAGAAAGTAGTTCATCTTTCGGATAGTTTATTTTGCATGGTTCGTAAATAGGTTGAACCGGGTTTTTAGTGTTTAACTTGGTGGAATTTCTAATATTACATTTTCTTAGGGCTAACAAGAGGAAGCATGTTGGGATTTTGTTATGGGCGAGAAGGGGATGACCTTCCAACCCTAGATAAAGTAGGTGAATTAAATCACTGTCAAAAACATGATAATCTATGACTCCAATGTGTAGGTGGCATTTTGTAACATACTAAACTTTTTCTCTGAAATATTTTCTTAATATAAGAACCTATATTTTGTTAAATCAGGAGATAAGAAATTTTTTTTTCATGTATTCAGGTCCTTCAAGCGTTTTCCCACACTGGCATTCAACTCATTATAGAGATACCCAATTCAGATTTGCTTGGTTTTTCATAGTATCAGAGCACGATAGACACATGGGTTACTAAAAATGTGTTGCCATACTACCCTGCCACCATCATAAAATATGAAACTGTAGTAGCAGAAGTGACTAAGACAAAAATTAATGTTACATCCCTTGTCTTTCTTGCAATGTGCAATGTAGGACAGCTCTCAAAAAAGCTGGACTCGACCAAAAAATCAAGGCCTCTAGCACCCATGCACTTAGTATAATTTCCAGATTAGTTTCCACTCTCTGATGTGGAATTGGACAGTAAATATGCATATTTCCTTAGCCCCTTGTTGTAGTTTCTTGCTGAGACACAATCTCCCTTTGTGGCTAATGTTTACCCCTACTATGCCTACAGAGATTCTCCTCGCAAGGTGTCCCTAGACTATCATTTATTCAAACATAACGATGGTGTAATTTATCCCAACACAGGTCTTGTATATATGAACATGTTTGATGCATAGCTCGATGCTCTCTTCTTTTCTTTAGAAGTCCTCAACTTCAGATCACATAGAGTAACGATGATTGAAATAGGGTGGCACTCCAAGGGAGGCTCTAAAGAGCTTGCAACAACTCCAGACAATCCTAATACTTACAATGGAAATATGGTCATGCATGTGATAAAAAACACTGGAACTCCTTCGAGGCCTGACCAAGAGATTGATACATACATTTTTTCCCTCTTTAACGAGAACAAGAAGCCTAGAATGGAGTCAGAATGAAACTAGGGACTCTTCTATCTTGATGAAAGAAAGGTTTACAATGTAGATATAAGTGGGATCAGGTTTCCCTATGTGGCTACTGGGGGAAACTTAATGTCTATTAATGGAACCTTTTGGTGTGTAGCTTCTCCATCAACCAAATAATCTGACTTGCAGAAGGCTATGGATTGGTTGTGTGGGTTTGGTAATGTGGACTGTTCCCCAATTTAGCCCGACCAACCTTTTTATGAACCAGATAATCTTGCTTCCCATGCTTTAGATGCCTTTAGTTGATATTACCAGAAGAATGGAGCCTCATCTGTGGCTTGAAATTTTGGTGGAACGTGCAATATAACCACCATAAATCCAAGTAATTTTTCATGAGTTTTGATTATATTTTGTTTGATTCCTACATGAGAGTTTAATATAAGATGTCTTCATAATTGGACGACACCTCTACAATTTGGAATGAAAAACTAACCAAGTTTTTATGTGTTTTAACTTTCATTGCTTGCAGGATATGAATCTTGTGTATATACAACATCTAGGTAAAGTCCTAGATCTACTGTTTCCTGTTAGTTACCAATATTTTAAGTTCTATTTGTTGTTCCTTCTGCTTCTTCTTCTTTTTCTATTTGAGTATGGGTTTAAGATGTTAGTTTGGACATCTTGTGACTAAAACAATCTATAAAAATAATTATATTGATGTCGGCTTCTTTTGGAATTCTGTGTAGTATCGTTGTGGTGTCTAGTTGTTGTTTCTTCTGTTTTTTTTTTACTTTTTTTGTTGAGTATGGGTTTAAAATTTTATTTTGGACATCTCCTGACTAAAGAAATCTATAAACATAATTATATTGATGTGGGATTCTTCTAGAATACTCTTTAGTATCGCTGTGGTGTCTTTTTAGTAACGTTAGCTTTCCTAGCCACCCTACAAGCCCAGATTACTAATGATCCTGCATTTTTCTCTTATATTCTTCTTCATTAATACAATTTAGGGAATGATTCATGGAGGTCTATGGGATCTTAGCCATTTACCTAAGATTTCCAAATCTCAAATGTTGTACACATTAAATGTTTCTAATTTGAAAACTAAATATTAGCAGGTTTGTGATTCTTGTAGTTCTCATTGGCTAATCCTAGGGGCTAGAAATGACTAGAGTCTCATTGCATTGGATGCTAGGTTTAGGATCTACGCTATCATAAAAACAATTATCAGAAGCCAATCACTTCTATATATGATTTTTTGAAACTTTATGACTGACATACCTCCTATTATTGAATTTGGAGAACCCTAATAGGCGGTAAGGATTGTATCCCCATTTTCCTAGGCTAGCTTATAATCTCTCACTGTGCTTGTCTATATGGAGATCGTATGAGACATGAATTTGTGATCATTAGTTAACAAGCACCACTATGTGGTACATGCTAACTACATGTGGGTCAATTTCATGCTTGTTTGGGTAAAGAGCACAACATTCATTGTCCTACATCCATTTACCCCCTTCTGATTGTCTAGAAAAAGAGACCATTCAACCTTGAATGTTTTTAGAGTAGTTATTTTTATGTCATAGACCAAGAAGTTCTTGTAATTTATGAGTAGATGATAACGTAATTGACTTGTTTGATTTGGATTGTGCAGAAATGGCATAGTGAATACAACCAGTACTGCATCCTCATTTGGTGTAGATTCCATTTCTTCCTTTTCATGGCTAATTGGAAGGGTAACGACATTATTTCTGGTTCACCTATTGACAGTACTAAAATAGCTATGAATCCATTCATGACCTAAAAGCTCTTTTTTGTGCATGAAATTTTCTCCCTGGTTCATGTGCTTAGCATCGATAGATTACTTCTAGCCTACAAAAAAGTATTTTTGTTATGTAATTTTGGTGTCTGAGGAAAGAAGTAGATGGGAAAGATCTTCAGCATTGATTATTTTTTGTGAAGGCAAGGAATTGCTTGAACTTTGCCTCTATTGAGGTTGGCTTTGTTACATAATTTCTAAACCAAAAGTGAATAACTTGAGCCTCAACTTTGAAAATAAGAGAATAATAATTTGGTCTTTTAGCAATATAATTTCCACCCACATTTAACATAATTTGCACTTATAATGGACTCCCAACTACACACTTTATCTAATGAAATTGTGCTTGCTGTAACATCATTCCTGCATGAAATAGTGCTTTTTGTAACACCATTTCTACTATGTGAATGTGTTAGTTAAGGCAAAATATGTATGATACATGAGTGTACTGACATCTAAAAAAAAACAAAAGAAAATGAACTAGGAAATGAGGCTTACCTTTCACAACACTGTGCAATCCTTACTCTGTCAATCCAGTCGAGTACCCTCCCATATTTTGCATCCAGAAACAACAATAGATTACCGTTGGGTGCAAAATCATACACAAGAAAGCACTCGCCTCTGCCTGCCTCTGCCTCTGGAACAACAAAAGCCTCTTAACCTCACCATACGAAAGAGTCTTGAGACCCTCTTCGAATTATAATTCCTCTGTCTTGCAACTCATCTTACTGATGCTTTTGATGACCAAAAAAGACCTGTCTCTTAATAACCCCCTTGTAAGCAACATAATAGTTTTTTTCCCCAAGAAAATCTTTTCAAAGAAATACTGTGTTATAGATTCAAACTCCTCATGCTTAAATCTAAAGCTCTGGAAGCATTCACAACCTGTTCCTTCATATGCCAAAGGATTCCAACCATTTGAGTACTCTAGACTAATAAATAGTGACAAATTTCCTTCCAAGATCCTTAGTTACCGATACTTAGTCTACTGTCTGTTGTCTTGTAAGAACTGCTAATATTTTGTTTTCTTCTTCAAAATAATGAGAATGTGAAAACAACAATCTATTAAAATTGGGAACTAGGGCCAAATTCTACTTATATTTTCTCAATTGATGAAGATGATCATTCCATTGAATCCATATTTTTGAGCGGACCAAAATCAACCTAAATATCACCAAATTTGGATAAGGAAAAATACTTATTTATTTAAAATAAATTCCACAAGACATAACCTTATTAAGGTGGGAAAATAGAAAATTTGAAATTGAAAATTTTCCTCCAACTTGTAAGGTCGACTTTACCTCCATAAAGAAAAATTGTTATATATATAGGGATCCCTCATCTTCATTAGAGATCATCCTAAAATAGTGCATTCAACTCTTGGGTAATTCTTTCTGAGGCAGCCGTAGCTTGGAGAAGCAAGGAGGACGTGTTGCATTTATCTTCCATAGGTTCGAGTAGGAGCAGGAAGCTAGCCACAAGTTTGAGGGAAGTTATGGTTGATTTTTCGCCATGGTTTTTGGGTGTAAATATCTTCAAGAGAAGCCCGAATTCTTTGTGTGGAGCCACATATCAGGAAAATGGTTTAAAGGTGAGTTTTGGGGTTTACTTGTTCACGCTTTTTATTCTGGTTTGGGCCACAATAAATGCTGCTACAACAGCTAGTGTGAAAGCATGTGTGGAAGGGACGCATGACCTAATTTGAGTCCTTTACCCTAGCTTCATTCAAGGAGAGAGGGCCTCAATGTAAATAATAAGTTTAACCCTTGTTTGTGAGCATATTATTATTACTGTTATCATAGGACTGTTGTTGGATGCCTTGAAAAGGAACCACAAGTCCTAGATCATTGTTGGACTTCTTGTAAAGGACATCAAAGTGTACAATTCATTGGAACAAGGTTAGTGAGTGACTGCTAGGAACCCTAACTATGCAGTAAGCTTTAGGAATATTTTGAACAGTAATTTAGCAGGTATATTTTGGCTCTTATTATTGTACTGTCTCTGTAGAACATTGGATATTGATAATAAGAAGAATTGATTAAGGGTTTTCCCCGTCTTGGGGTTTTTCCCTGGCTTGTGCCATATATTTCTGTTATTTTTTCTTGGCTTGTCTTCTGCATTTAACATTCATGTTATTTCTTCAATTACTATCAGTAAGATGATAATTCACGTGTGGATTAATAAATTGGTTTATAAGGAACATTGAAGTAATTGTATTATGCAAAGAACATGTTAATCAAAATAAACATGTGATTGAAGCCAAGTGAGGACAAGCCCAACACTAGAGTGAATGTGATAGAAATCAATTAAATAATTTTTTTTTCAATGTATCCATGATCTACTCCTTCTCTGAAGTTTGAACAAAATGAGGTGGAATATGAGTGCAGACTGCCTAATTGATTTACAGCAGAAGGAAGGATGGATCTCTGGCAGTTTCTAAGTTATTCATCTATAATTATCTTTTAAGGTCGAGATTCTAGGAATTTTTTAGGGTCACTTCATTTGGAAAATATGCAAGTTAGAAGAATTATGGAACAACTTTAAGGTTTCTCGACACCTATGTCTTAGACCTCTCGCTCCTGAAGGTATATTAGTCTTGCCATATGTTTCTACTCTATTCTTGGACAATGGTATGCTCCTCCATAACGGTATATACCTCAACTCATATCTCAAAAATATTGGCACTGCGTCATTAGAAGTTCGTTATCTGTTGTTGAACATCACCTGAATTAGTGCTCAAAGTACCAAACTTTTCCAGTGTATGCCTCCAGTCTTTTCCCAAAATATTGGAAGAAAAAAGAATATTTATTTCTATTGTGGCCCTTGTAAAATCTTGAATATATGTGTGGAGTCCTGAATAAAATCCATGGGAGCTTGCAATAGTCACAACCTTGTCGATACTCAACACAACAAGCTCCAATATGTGCACAAGGTTGTGAAATTCTTCTAAAGTTATCAAATTAAAGTCACAATTTATATCTTCAGAAATCTTAACTTAATTCAAATATCATGTCTTGAAAATTTTTGGTGCTTACATGGATAGTCCCTATTCAAAGGGTGTTTATGTTTTTTTCTTTCAATCAATATTGGAAGATTCCAGTCACCTACTTTCTCTTCATCTATGTTATGCATAACTCTGTGGAAATTCTTAAAAGGTTAAATTATAAAGATATTTGTATGACTTGAGTATCGCTGTGATATAAAATTGGGTTGGTATATCTCGTCTAGAATAATTCAGTTATGAGCTTGAACCTAAGGTGGCAAATTACTAGGATAATACACCGAGTCTACAAATTTTTATACATATTGTATGCTCATTCGAAGATTTCTGTGGAGCATTTGAGGCTGAATATTGAAGAATTATTGTTTGAGGGTTAATGTTTTAGTGATTTTAAAGGCCATCCATCCCTCCTTCAATAATTGATCTATGCATCACATATGAATCATGTATTTCATTAAGATAGAGTCTTCAATATTATTTGAGACAATTCTCTTGTATCCAGTGGACAAAATTGCACAAATTCAAGGCTTAAAATTCACTGATCGGATCTAAAAATAACTAAGATGCAATCCATTCCTCAGAATCTTATATGATAGATTTTCAATTCTGTAAGGATGTGAATTTAAGGTATGCTAATACATTTAATAAATAAACATTTAGGGTGAGCTTCTAAGGCAATAATTCGTGTCAAATTCAGGTTTGATTGAGATCTCCCAAGGTTAAAATTTTGAATATTGATTGTATTTTGATCTGAAGCATATCAAAGGTACAAACTTTACAGTCAATATATATAGTTGAATGTTGGTTTGAGGTCTTTAAGGCTTATCTTCAAGGTGATCTATATCAAGTGTGTCAAAATCTTAAGTACAGCTCTTACAGAAAGAAAAGTAAAAGAAAATCACTCTAAGGCAGTTTTTATGTGAATCACTTCGCAGCTCCATACCGTCAGGATATCAATGACATTGAAGTACAACAATGTATTCATCCTAAGAAGCAACACCAGTAGTAGCATTTTTTGAAATGGGAAAAATTTTTGATCCAAGTTTGAGAACTGTGGTAAAGGTAGATTGATTGTGTTCTTTATTGCACACCTGAAGTATTAATACAATAGTAATGGATTCTAACCGATTGGTAGAAATATTGTTCCCTAATTTTTTTTTATGTTCTAATGCAAATGCTAGCATGTTACTATTATAGGTTGTGTGCCAGTATAGTGACACAACAGTATCATTAAAATATTGCTAGGATTTGCACTTCATAGATCAGACTAACTTGGATTGTGTAATGGTAGAGAAGGTTTGCTTGGATGAGGATGGTGCAAGTCCCTTGGTATCTTCATTCAGTAAATAATAATTAGTAAATAAGTAATAAGGTTATATTGATATACTGTTGTTGAGTTCTGTTAGTTGAACAAGAATAACATGTTAGAGAGTTTAGTTGTGAATTGCTAAAGTTTGGTAATTGAAAGTTTTCTGATATAACTGCAGCATGATAATGTCTCATCTTGAAGATGAGGATAATATTGAAAAAGGTTAAATTTTCAATTGAATTAAGTCTTCAGAAGGAGCTATAGAACCCCTGGCATAATGGTTTGTGAACTCTTCTTTCCTAATTATTTTTAGAATAGAAAGACCATGTCATAAGACGTTGATATGTAGAAGCCGAATGACTATGATTGAATGAACTTGATTGATAACAGGTTGTAGATGGCCCAATGGTTATGTTTTGGGTGAAGTTACCTTTCCAATATTTAGAGGGAGTTATGGTCAGTTTACAGATATTGATGATGTTTGTTGAAAGATAAAGATCCTCTCAATGTGAAAGGGGGTTGTCTTAACCTTGATGCACTTCTTCCTGAAGCTTAAAATTCTAATAAAATGGACAAGTTACTGATCCGAATATATAAAACTTATGAATTATCTCATGTTCAATAAGATATCCACGTTAACTGTGATCTGTAGTAATCTACCAAAATTGTTGGATTGGGAGGATGATAAATGGAAAGAGCACTTCTAGATCCTATATATCTTGGGACCCACCTTTATTTCATGAATGAATGAAGGAGTAAATTTTGGGAGAACTGCTGGGGATGAATGAATGAGTCAGCTAGCATGGCCTATTATGAAGACATTTGAGTCATGTGAGCATGTGTTGGAATATGCCACTTAACATTAGGTGCCATTTTATTTGATACGACACAATGAGGAGAAATCTAGCTCCAGCATTGCAGGATGGATGTAAATGTTACCAACATCCCATAAAAACCCCTTGGTAAGGTCAGATTTAACTTCCTTCAGAGAGAGAGGTTGGGTGTCCTAGAAATACCCTAATATCAGGGTCTCAGTTGAACATTGAGATATGGGATCTCCTCGAGGCCTGGGGTACTTCTTTGAGCTATAAATGACCCTAAGGTGAGTGGTTCACCTTCCCCTATAGATGCACGATGAATATAGTGACTGGTTCACCTTTCCCTGTGACAGCTGACATGTGTGTAGGATAAGTGGTTCACCTTCACCTCTGTTTGAAGACACATGTGTGTAGGGTGAGTGGTTCACCTTCCCCTATGTATGATGATATATGCATAGGATGAGTGGTTCACCTTCCCCTACCACATATGAGAAGAATGAATGGTTCACCTTCTCCTGTGTGTACCCCAATGAGAGATGAATTCAGGGATCTGGTTGTGGACATGTAAGTGGGACGTGGTTCATCATTTTCCCCACATGTAGGATACTCATTCCCTACGATTGATGGTTGACATATCGGTGGGGTGTGGTCCATCCTTTCCCCACACTAGCACATTTGGCCAAATTTACGATGGAAATTTTTTTTCTATTATGAGACATAGGCATCCTAAGAACGACACTTTGAGGTTGAAAAAAATGTCGTTTCCTATCCCGTCACACTTCCAACACTTCTAATAATTGTCGATAGAGTGACACTAGACACGCCATGTCTCTTCATTTAGTCAATCTTACAATTGAGTTGTTTATTGTCTCTATTACGACATCATGTGGAGACGTCGGTATGACAACATTGATGCCTTCACAGAATGTGTCGAAATACTAATGCCCTGTCGTCACATGTCTAACTCTATTAGTTTTCCAGTGACAGAAACAACCGTCGGAAGTTCCATGACAGTCATCGCTATTCTGACCACTGACATTACATTGTTGCGACGCTTGGGCCATAGCAGCGATGGAAACAAATGTTGATAGTGGAACCTTATCCATCTAGTATCACACTAGTCTTAGATACGTTTGGGTCATACCGTCGAAATTACGATGGAAACAACCGTCAGACTTGCAATGGAAACAAACGTCTAAATTGCGACGCTCCTCCTAGAAATTTTTTTGGGGGCAGAAGTAACCCTAAGATGATCATCCACTTTAAGAAGGAACTCACATTTATCTTAGGGCATGATAGTAGTAGTTGATAAAGGAGAAAGGAAGATGTACGACCTCCCAAGTGAGCTAGGATGCAAGAAAACTATCTCAGTTGTCTTGCATCCTACCGTAGCTCGCTTGGGAGGTCCTCAATTTTCGTTTCTCATTTATCAATTATTGGCATCATGCCAGAAGCGAAAGTTGAGTTACTAAGTGGATGATTATCTCAGCATTACTTCTTCCCCTATAGAGGTATCTTTGGTAAATGAGCATATCCTAACAAATCAAGAATCAAGAATCAAGAGAGGCTCCATGACTTACAAAGACCTCAATCAGTGAACATATGCCATAAGGTATCTAAATTAACAAAGATACCGAAATGAATTGGCCAAAACATCTATTGTAGCCAAACATGAAACTATGGACAAATTCAAAAATGCTACTTACAAAGGAAATACATATCAAATGGAAAACAACATTTCACCTATACTAAGGTAAGAGAATCTAAAGGAGACAATTGAACACATAATGATCCATCACTAAAATGGATATAAGGACCTTGGTGTAAGGTTAAGGTGGGTTTTTTATGGAAAATGAACCATAAAATATCCCACACCAACATTTGAAAGGATGTGTATGTGTTTTAATGATGATTGATAGGTTTTCAAAGAAATAATTTGTTGAATCCTTTCCTTGCACATCTACTTATGTGTGGAAATTTTGCTAATTTATTTATTACAAAAGTTATTATGTTTGTTTTAAAGTACAAAGCCATGCAAAACAAACAGAAGAACTTTTCCAATAAATAAATTAGCAAAATTTCCACACATAAGTAGATGTGCGAGGAAAGGAATCAACAAATTATTTCTTTGAAAACCCATATATCATCATTAAAAACTAAAGACAATTAGAAAACAAGTATCAATAACGTTTTCAAAGAAAATTTTGATCATTAACTTGTAAAAAATAAAATTAGACACACAAGGACCAATTCGAGAAGACTTAAAATTACCTTATGTGAATCCTTCCATAGAACTAAGGAACACTACTCTAAGATTCACCCAAATTACCCACTAAAAAATAAAAAAAGCATAACTCAAGTTAATGAAGATAAGATGGCTTAAGATGTGCTAAAAAATATAAAAATCCATTTCATCCTTAAGTATATAGAGCTTAGATGATTAGTGTTGAAAAAAAATTTAGTGGTATGTTGAAATGAACGTGTATCATGTAAATTTCATTTGAAAAAGTGTAATCCACGTTAACATGTTAAGAAATAACATTTAAAAAAGTGTTTTTTTCATTCATTTAGTGGCATTTCTGAGTCATCATTGCTCATTTTTTTATGAATACAAAGTTGATCATATAATGCTATGTTGAATGGTAAGCATGTGTCAAAGCCCTTTAAAAAGAGGAGTTGTTTCAGATAGAATCACGACCAAGGCCTGACAGTTGGGACTAAACTTTCATAGTTGAAATATAAGCATGTGGACAACGACACAGTGGAAATTCATTATAGTACAGAGACCTTACAAAACCATATTTTCTTGATGATCGAAGAGGCCTTGGTATTTCACTTGCATTGAGCATAACATGTACTGTCATCTATCGGTAAGGTACATCTATAAGACCTCATTTACAAATAATTTCAAAAGTCTGCCTTGGAAATATTACTTTTATTTTAACAATCAAATAAATTCTATAACAATTATTGTTGACTAGTGTAAAATAATAGCTTTGAAATAATGGAAATGTGTTGTGGGCTATATCTAACATGCATAAATAAAGAACTGAATATGTAGGAAGTGATGTTAGCCCAAATCATGGTGTAAACTAACCAGTATTAAAAATTTTCCACTTCATACCGTCACATTAGTGTGTTTGTAGCAAAAAATTGGTACATAAGCCATCGAACTTCAATTTTTTGACAAGGTCTTTCACATCGACATTTCTAGAACAAATAGATTCCAAGAGACTGTTTATCGGGATAGAAGAAACTATCAGAAATAAAACACTAGTATATCAGAATAAGTGCCTTGAAATCAAATGTTATCATTGCATTCAAGAGATAGTAGATGTCTTAAGAAGGCTAGAATAACAAAATATTTTTATTTTAGGACATCACCATTTTCAAGGGTGAAATTCAAGGATTTGTATGTGTGGGAATTTACCTCAGAAAGACCTTGACACTTGAGTAAATGACTAACAAAAGAAAATCTCGTAGCCTTAGTTGCATGGACAAGAATTCCAGTAGGAGCACAACCTTGCTTTTTCCTACAATAATGAATTAAACAACTTTATTTCTGGAAATCTCAGACAATGTTTCCTATCAAAACTTGATTGAAAATTTGAGTTATGAAAAGCAATGTAACAATTAGCATGTTTTTTCCTAGGTTCATTTCTATATTCAAGTTTACATGAAAATACTGCAATTGAAGATACTTCTGCACTTTGGACACTTCACTCCTTAGATTTAGCAGCTTGTTCAAATTTTTCTCCACACTTGTGAAATTATTAGCGTTCATGGAATTACTATGGATTTGAGTAGATTAATGAAGCCTTAAAGAAGAATTTCAACCTTCTCTCCCTAAACAAGAATATATATATATATATATATATATATATATATGAAAGAGATACAGGCAAGCACACAGATGCAATCGAGAAAGATTGACATGCTCGTTCAAGAAAAAAATCTTGAATTTTTCTTTCTTAATTGCACCTGTGTGTGTGAGAGGACATAAACTAAGAAATAACATTGTAATGGAAAGGTTTATGGATGTAAACCACTACGAAGCAGGTGGTATAGTAAACAAAATTATTTAGAAAACACTTAGGGAAAAAGTTTTGTGTGCATGATTTCTTACCAACGGCATTCTTGCAAGATGCCACGAATTCTAGAGTCTTTTTGTCGGCATTACTACAATCTAAAGTGATGTGATCATAATTAAAAATCCTTGTGAAAGCATAAAAAGAGGAATGCATGTCAAGAGAGAGAGAGAGAAATATCCCTACACACACCTGGTGGCAAGTCTTACCATTTTCAGAATCATAACTTCTCCCTCTAATAACACGCACTCCAAGAGACTTTGTCCACTTCTGCGCCCCATCCGAAGTTGAAACTTTATTTTTGGAATCGCCTGCTCAACGAGAAGACATGTTCTATTTTTGTCTTCCTGTAAGAAATTATTGGAATCAAACCTCAAACCCTTTGAGTTGGCCTTTTCATCTCTTCTGTGATGATTCTTTTTTTTGAAAGAGCTTCTCAGGGAGGACAATTTTGTTGTTGTTGTTGTATGTTTGCTTAATTTGTAATCTTTGTCACTTTTGAGATGAGATACAACTTCCTTTTTAACGTTTTACTTTGGACTCGTCACAGTTTCACCCTCACTGCATGTTGTTCCATGAGTTTCCTTAAATGGTCTCCTTTTGTCCTCGGCCTTTACTTCATTGCCATCGGTTACAACACTTGCAATATCATTTCCATTCTTCAAGGTGTTCATCTCTTGAACTGTTTGATACTGGGGATTTCATTTATAGGCAAGGAAAGCTTCTTCTTTGTGAGGGGATTTCACCAACAGAGTTTGATGACCTAGCCTTTCTATAGGTACCAATGCCTAACCGACGATTCCTACTTATTTTATGAGCTAGAGAGAGGGCCATTTTTCCTCTTGACATTTTATACCATCAATAAAGAAACCCAAGGATTTGATCTCCTGCATTGACAGAAACCGGAAAGAATGCATAGAACATCAAGAAAAATCAATTCCACTGCATAAATGAGACATCTTACAAACAAATCAAAACTGATGAATATGATAGCTAGTGCACCTTGTAACAAAACGTCTCAGATTATTATCATACATATCAATTTTCAGAAAACATGTGATCCAAGGTGATATAAAAGATAAGGGACTCTGTTACAAATAGTTACTGTGGTCAATTTTATTGGGTGATTTCGAAGCAGAATTTTTTTTCAAAAGGAAGATACAGAGCACTGATAATATAAATGGACATATAAAGAGCTTCACTTCAATGTGGAAACAAAATTAATGGGCATGGGCAATTAGATCCAAAAGAAGCAACATCTTACCTAATGAAGTCAAGATCTGCGTGGGAAAGCGGTTTCAACTGCCACTTCCTATCTCTCTATTTTAATGTGAGACATGCTTCGTTGTTGGTAAAAAAGCAGCGGGAGATGACCAAAACAAAGTGATGTGTTTTGGGTGGGAAAAATATTATTTTAACTCATAAAAGGTCTAAAATTTAAACAAAAAATGAATACTCCCTCCCTCCATTTTTCCAAACATAATTTTTAATGTGATTCCCTCCAAACATCATTTGTAATATCATACCCGTTGTTGTTATGATTGATGTTGAGCACACTTTTTCATTCCTTGTAAGTTCAACAATTGATTTAAAAGGAAGCTTCAAAAATCAATTCAATTTCATTCTAATAAATTTGTTTTCAAAACATTGATGATGAACCACACAATAAGTGGTTCGAAAGGCGTCGACCTTAAAACATTTATGTGATTTATCTAGAAGAGTCTTTAAAGAAATTGATAAATTAATTATTAAAATAAAATTGTGATAAAATACTAAATTTAGGAGAGGTTTTTGGGTTCCAGGTTTTTGTAACCCATGTTTTTTCTCATGGTATTCCACCTTTCCAACAAGGGGGAACTAACCCGATTGTAGGTCCCAACTAGAACTACTCTCATTTGGAATGGCTAATCCCAACAGGTTTTAAGGAATATTATAAGGGTTAGGGGAGTAATGAGTTAGTGGTTAAGGGATTAGGGATTATGGGATTAGGGGTTAGAGGAATAGGGACTTAGGGGTTAGATGTTTAGGATTTAGGGATTAGGGATCGGGGGCTTAGGGGTTATGGGATTTAAACGCATTTAGGGGTTAGGGGAATAATGTGTTTGTGTTTAAGGGATTAGGGATTGGGGTTAGGGTAATAATGAGTTAGTGGTTGAGGGGTTAGGGATTGTGGGGTTAGGGGTTAGGGGATTTAGGCGAATTTAGGGGTTAGGGGAATAATGAGTTAGTGGTTAAGGGATTAGGGATTGGGGGATTTAGGCATAGTTAGGGGTTAAGTGAATAATGAGTTAGTGGTTAAGGGATTAGGGATTAGGGGGTTAGAGGTTAGGGGATTTAGCAGTTAAGAATTTTAGGGGTTAGGGGTGTGGTGTTAATGGGTTGTGTGTTAAGCGGTAATGGTATAGGGGTTTAGGGGTTAAGGGGTTATGGGTTTAGGTGTTAGTGGTTTATGGGTTTAAGGGTTTAGAGGTTATGGTTTAGGGGGTTAAATGGGTTAAAGGTTTAGGGGTATAGGGGGTTGAATGGGTTAGGGGTTAAGGGGTTATTTGTTTAGGTTTTAGGTGGTTAAATGGGTTCAAGGTTTAGAGGTTTAGGGGGTTAGGGGATTTAGCAATTAAGGATTTTAGGGGTTAGGGGCCATTAGGGGTTAATGAGGCTATGGTTTCAGGGGTTAAATGGGTTAGGGTTTTAGGGTTTTAGGGGTTTAAATGGGTTAGGGGTTAAGGATTAGAGGTTTAGGGTTTAGGGGGTTATTTGGGTTAGGGGTTTAGAGGTTTAGGGGGCTAGGGGATTTAACAGTTAAGGATTTTAGGGGTCAGTGGTTAGGTGTTAAGGGGTTAGAGGTTTAGGGTTTAGGGGGTAAAATGGGTTAGGGTATTAGAGGTTTAGAGGGTTAAGGGATTTAGCAGTTAAGGATTTTAGGGGTCAGGGTTAGGGGTTAATGGGGTTAGGGTTTAGGGGGTTAAATGGGTTAGGGTTTTAGTGGTTTAGGGTTGCAAGTAATGTTTCTATATTATTATACGAAATGATGGAAGGAAAAGATTTGAGTTGGAGCTTTCATGAATTTCATGTGTCCGTCGAGTGCTCCATTCATTACCACACTTGGATCATCCACCTCACTTACTGGTACAACCATTGAATGAACCCATGTTTTTTGAAAATGATTTGCGTTAATGAATAGGTAAGGGCTCAAAATCGAGTTCATTCATATACTCTCAAGAATTATAAATGAAAATACATTAGAAGCAGACCATCATCTAGAAAAAATTCCCCTGGAAGCCAGTTGTATCCTTGTTGGAACTTGTTTAGAAGTAAAACACGATGACCTCCTGGTGTCAGCTATGGAGGATGAAGACAATGCTCCTTGCAGAGTAGAAAAACGACACTTGAATCGTGATAACCAGTGTGAATATATCAAATATCATCATTTTCATTTCAGTTCTGGAGTGTTTATAGATTATATAGAGTTTTTCTATTGTGCATGTGAAGGATGGGAAATTATCAGGTACATAGTGTTGGTTGTGTGGTTTTTGTCATTTTTATCTATGCGCCCCTACGTGGTTACTGGCATGGGGAGAATAAAACAAATTGATTTCTGGTACATAGTGTTGGTTGTGTGGCTTTTGGCATTTCTATCTATGTGCCCTTACGTAGTTACTATCAGGGGGAGAATAAAAAAAATTGATTTTCGGTACTCTAGAGAGAAGGAAGTTGTGAGAATTGGAAGGTAAGGGAGATTTGGAAGGTCCAAACAAAATAGCTAGTTGTAGACTAAGCGTTAACCCAAATATGGAATGGGGCTAGTAGTAAAGTACCTTTATCTTCCTCTACAGCTAGCCCATATTCCCGGAGGGAAATTAACATTATCGCCCAATTCATCTATTAAGGAAAAATATTATCTCCGAACTCAACCCTTACTGAAAATAGGCCTCATTGCTGAAGAGGAGGATCCATACACCATACTTAATATTTCCCATTGTTATAAGGACCTTCTTTAGGCGGACTCATGTTAGAATAGGCTTTAGTGAAGTAGGTAGGATCCTTTTAGACTAGACTCAGATTAGGTAGCAGGACCCCAAGGTAGGATCTTCAATAAGGCATGCTTTTTGTGAAACAGGTTGTGACACTAGATATTCATTCTTATTAACGATATAAAAACAAGCTTAGCTGACAGACCAGGCACACCTCACCCCATCTTGAAATTTTTTGAATTCTGCACCAAAAGAATGCATGTACCATCCAAATAGCAAGCAGCATGAGATAAGGATATCAATCATTGAATAATGATAAATGGAAGCTCATACCGACGAATCTTACTTGTTGATTAAACATAACAGGTGTGTGTTGGTTTAGTTTTTCTTGATCATCCATTTCAATATTGTCGAATTGTATTCATGCCCTAATAATTGTGTTCATGCCCAGATTATTAAATTGGCACAATTGTGTTCATGCCCAAAGTATTAAATTGTGCTAGTTCAACCATATGTCCTCCATTTAAAATCAAATATGTATTCTATAACTTCTATGTAATATTTTTTAAAATTAGAATTTAATTATTTTTATCATGGCATTGTTGAAATTTCTAGAAACAGAAAAAATGTATACTCAAATATATTCATATTTTTAAAACTTTGATAATCAATGTGGTTTGGATTCCATTTGTTGGCCATTTTCACTTAGCCGCAATTAATCTTTCCATTTGTGGAGATGTGAACCATTTTACAGACTATAGTGATATTCTAATAATGGCTTATGCGTGGGTAAAAAAAACATTTAAATGATAGTACATACCTAAAAGAAATTTTCCTTCAAATGTTTTGTGCTCCGTGTGATTCCAACAATTTTTGCTTCAGATGTTTTGTGCTCCATGTGATTCAAAAGCTTCAAAGTAAGCTGTTACAGTTACTAAATAATTCAATTTTACTGAGTCCATGTTGGATGAAAAAGTATGGGATCTTCTTAGCGCTTCCTTATGTGATAATACATCATCTACAAGAATATATCCTCTACGGTAAGCAGAGGTAAAGATAGTAGAAGGCTCCGGATTGTGGAAAAATAATTAAGAATCATTTAGGAAGCATTCATGACCTTCACAACAAGCAACAAAAAGCAATAAAAAGAGATAGACCATCACAATCAAGATATCAATAGCCTACAAAAACAAAAATAAATGAGGTAGTAAGTCAATCGATGACAGTAGATGCAAATGGTAAGTGATGCGAGTCAACAAAGACATTCAAGTGATGACAGTACATGCAGATAGCCACAGTTTTATCTTGATGGGTCATCGCTAGTGCATCATATTTGTCTTGACGGGTGGTCAAACGGTGACAGTGCATGCATATATTTGGTTCTCCTTTGTTATTTTGCCTCATTCGAATTAATTCCTTGACCTAATGCTACCATCATTACTAGTTTTGTCACTAGTTAGAGATAACCACATAAATGTAGAATGATCCATTAATCAATGCCTTGGAGCACCAGGATTGATATGAGCAAACTTTCGAGAGCATGGCTGCCATTGATCGAAAGTTATGAGTGGATTTCCAAGACAAATTTAGAACATGAATACCTAATAAGCATGGAATTAGGTTTGAGCCCTAAGTTTTACCAGCTCCAAACAGAAAATCCACTTCATTAGTGTCTTTCTCTTCTATGTTTTTTCTAGTAATAGCTTACATATCTGATTTTTCATTTCTTTTGTAATATCCCAAAATAGGGAAAATCAGCAATACTGGGAATATCTTATAATATTCCAAGATTGGAGATACAACAATCCATGAACATAATAATGAAATCAGTGTTACATCAACTCATACAATGTAAGAAGAACACATAGCCATCATATTGTTGTTATAGCTAAAAAATTTATACAAAGTCTTGAGGAAATAATCACTCAAGATAGGCGTCACAAGCCTCAAGAGAACATATACATGAAAAATGAAGTACACTGCTACACAGAAAATGCCCAAGGCTATGACAACACAGTTTTATTAGAGACAATGCTACTGGAATATGTCAATACATGGATATAGAAATATACAGCTCAAATAATGTGTGGAGAAAGGATCTAAACCCCCATACTCAATTTCAAGACAATCCAGAAAGGATTCCTTGAAATATGAAAAATGTATAAAATGCCGGAGTTGCATTCCTAAGACTGAGTAGCAGCTGCAACTCAAGAACTGGATGGAGATGGGTGAAGATGATGCATAAGCTGAATAATTAGACCTCCTCCAATGGATATTCCAAGTGAAAGGCTGATCCTATCACTGAAGATCTCACTCTCCAACAATCCTGCAGACCCTTACTGCAATTGCACACTGAAAATAACACAGTCAAGGAGAGGGATTGATTTGTAAGAGAAAGCAAATATGTTGGCCAAGTGCCAAGATCTAAAATAATCTCCAGAATCTTCCTCACTGGTGTCCCAAAGGAAAGAAATCTTTCTCCTTTGAAGTGGTGTTGTCAACTCTCCAATGCAACACCCTGCAACACAACCCAACTCTCAACAGAAACTGTGTTGTACCTGAAGGAGGCAGCTTGGCCTCAAGCTTGGATGTGAAGAAATGAAGTGCCATATCCTTCAAGATGCTTCTCTTGAAAGGAGAAGGAATTCCTAAACAGGAATTCCTTGTGCTAAGCAGCACAACAACTCTACTAAACAACAAGAGAATGCACAATAATCTAATCAGACCATAAAATCAATAATCCATGAAATATCCTCCTATGGTTTCCTTGCCCTCCTTTTAAACAAATGGAAGCCCTTTCACCATGGGTCCCAGTCCTTAGGGTTTCCTCCACCAAGGAATCTTCCTCCCACTATCTCTGTGCTGTCTCCCAAGATGATCTCCACCTCCTATCCCAGCGCTGTTGACTTGGTCAAAATTGACCTTATCCACTTGCAAATGTCCTCTTCCACACATGAGGGTGTGAAATCCATCTCTTATGATGATCCCTTTTCACATTATGAGGGATTTTATTCATATTTTTATTATGCACGGGCCTCCTTACCCATTTATTCATCTCCTATGTGAAAATAACAAAAATCAATATTCCAATTAGCTGCATGCTAATTTTGGAATATTACAGTTCTCCCCTCCCAAATGTTGCTTGTCCTCAAGCAACTGCAAGGATAGAACTGAAGAGTCTCCTCTGCTTCCCTTGTAGCATATTCATATGATAAAATCCTCTAAGGATCAAGATGTTGTCTCCTCAATATATCTCCATGTTGTCCCTCCCAAGTATGCAAGCTTTTGGTGTGCATCCCAAATAGATATCATCATGTAAAACATCCATGGAGGAAAAAAAGGGATATATAAAGGATTTATTGAGGGATGAGGCCTGATATACATTGGGATCTACCATCCCCATATGAATCTCCCATCCCCAAGCTATCATCCATACAAAATGAGTCACCCTCCAAAATGGTAACTCATACAAACCATCCTCCACCTTGAGCTCTTGCAATGTAGGTGGGCTGAAAATCTGATTATGGCAGACAAAATAGCCTACCCCACGCAGTCCTCCTCTCCACTTATGATAAGTGTAGATCATATGCTACTCTTGGGCTGCAAAAGTGTTGCCTCCAAGTGGCAAGAATAAAACTGGATCTCCAAAGATCTTCCCCCCAACGTTGTGAATCATGCTGGCCCAAACCATCCCATATATGATGAATAGGAAATCACCATCACATGGCATCCAAGTGAGTGGAATACTAAAGGTTTCATGTAGAGCTGAAAGGTACCAACAGTTTCCCAAATGGTCACAACGTAGTTTTCCTAAGTGTTGTTGCACTCATAGAAAATTTTATCCCAATGATTTAGGAGAGTCATAGCCCAAGTGCTCCAAGAAATCTCATGGCCCACCTCATAAAGAGACAAGTGTTTTGTTGTGGGGGCCATATCACCTCCCATTCTCCCATTAGAACATGTAATGAAAAAATGTGGGAACCCTCCTTCCCAAGGGACACATCCATCTAATGTGTCTCTCCCCCAAACATGCTCCCAAATGAGAATAATAGCAACATAGGGAACCATAATGAGAACCATACTTGCTTTCATATGTAGCAAGGGAGAAGGACAATGGTCCCTCAAATGCAACCAACGTATTTTGACCCACAACTGCAATAGACAATGAAAAAAAATGTGGTTTCTCAACTACTTTCTTGCTGCCCCACCCTCCTCATGTGTGTGGAGAAAGTGAATGATGTATGGTACAAGGTAAGTATGTTCTCCATAAAAAATCTCCTCCCCATGTCCTCCTAGGGAGTGGCCATCAAAACAACTCATGGCCTCAAGTAGACCATGAAGTATAAAAGGAATAATGCTCCTCCTTTGAGAAAATTCCTGCACATATATGGTTAAGGGATGCAAGTCATTGTGCAAACAAACAATACCCTTACCCCATGTCTTGCTCATGAAAATGGAGTGACTCATAGATGAGTCTCCTCTCATCCTCAAACAGAAAATAGGTGGTTGTGTTAAATCTTCCAAAGAGTTATGTATCTTCTCCATCTCCACATGCTCCATGCATCTCCTCATATGCTGATACATCTCCTCCTCAAAGCCTTACCAAAAATACCCCTCCATGATGGTGTGGTATGCTCTCATATAATAAGTGTGGCTGAAAAGGAAATATTTATGAGCTACTTGTAGCAAATTATCAATGAGCTTGGAAGCTCTAGATAAGAATATCCTACCATGATAGTAGATGACCCCATCTCTAACTGAATATCCCTCTTCATGCAACTGGTCATCCAATATCATACAAGTAGAAAGATCCTTGGAATAATCCACCAACAACTGGGATTTCCAATATGGATCTATCCTCCATAGTGACAGCACTGATGAAATATCAAGAAGAACATTTGTCATATGGTTATCATCTTCTTTGACATCTCCCATTTCAAAGATGCAAGTTGGAAGGCTACTATCCTTCCCATGCTGCTCCTACCACAGCGCAAAATCTGAAGTGAGAGTAGGTAATGATGATGTTGGGAGAATATATCCCTCCTCCTTGAGTCTACCCAAGACTCCCAACGCTGTACCAAGCTCTCCCAAGGTCTCCACTCCTCTGAAATCAATGGGTGGTGCCTCAAAATGTGAAGCATCCATCCTCCTTTGCTGATCTGGTGGTCCCCCTGGTGAAATGCCTCCATACAATGAGGCATCAAGATCAAGGGTAGACTGCATATGTGAATGGAAAGATTTTTCCCTTCTCTCACTGTGAAATCCAGTCTCCCTCTTAGGTGCATCAACCTCCTGGAATAGATAGAGATGTGTGCTCCTCATCACATGATGCTAGTCATCCTCCCTATCTCCTCCTTTTATCTCCATAGTTTCACACCCTATCATCAATGGCACATGTAAATCATGAGTTGTGCCTTGACCTCCACATGTGAGATCCTGGGGAATTCCTTGCAATGATACAAGAATCCATCTAGTTGGAGAAAGAGCTCCCTCTTCCTATGCATGAGGTGCTAGATGAACTCTAGACATGACAACACTGTTGCCCTCATCCTCATTAATATGTCTGGGAAACCTCCCAAGAATTGGATCCTCTTTTGAAAGAGGGATCTCCATGCCCTCTTGTTCTGGAATATGAGATAGAGGCCTTGCCTCTAACAAGGTATGATGCAAGATGTCAGCCTCCTCCATGGTTTTCTAAAGTGGATCTGAGTTTATAGTTTCCTCCATCACATGCAAGGTATTTGTTTGTTGGGGTTTGTTTGGTTCCACCACATGTCTTTCAGAAAAATTTCCATCAAATCTTTCCACTAATGTCTTAGTGAACCTAGCATAAAAACAATTATTTTCATTATTCAAAGAAAAAAACTAAAATTTTCACCATGCATAGGCCTTACCTCCAAAATGCAGCACTACAACTTTGATGGCTTCATCTTCAGAAATTTGGTGGTGCTGCAAAAAGGTGTCTAGTTCTTCCACCCAAGATCTAGTTGAACATGTAGGTGAACCATCAAAAGTAGATAGAAGAAATATATCATGCTACTTGATTCCCTTCACCTTGATCTTGCAAAACTCTGGAAAAGTGATATGATCTTTAAACTTCAGAGTTTGAGACTCATACTCTTGCAGAAAATCACTAAGAGTTTCCCTCCTAGTCATTCCTCCTTCCATCTCTCTCATGGAAATTCTGGGCATGTGACTGCGCTATGCATCATAGTGTGTGGCTACATGATCAAACTAATTATATGAAAATCTAGAGTTTGATTCAGACTCAAACCCTCTTGGAGATTCTATACACATCTCCCTTCTTATTTTCTTGAGATCTCCTTGAATGATCTGTATAGATTTAGGAAGAAGCTTAGAGAGCCTCTCCTCCTTCTTTCCTCCAAAGAATGGAGTCTTCTTTCTGTTCATATTTTCTTCTTCTTTTCTTCTTGATAGCATATTGGCTGAGATTCCATAGGCTGAGCCAATATTATTCTCTAATACCACTGCAATATCCCAAAATAGGGAAAATCAGCAATACTGGGAATATCTTATAATATTCCAAGATTGGAGATACAACAATCCATGAACATAATAATGAAAGAGTAGTGTTACATAAACTCATACAATGTAATAAGAACGCATAGCCATCATATTGATGTTATAGAAGCAAAATGTATACAAAGTCTTGAGGAAATAGTCACTCAAGATAGGCATCACAAGCCTCAAGAGAACATATACATGAAAATGAAGTACACTGCTACACAGAAAATGCCCAAGGCTATGACAACGCAGTTTTATTAGAGACACTACTACTGGAATATGTCAATACGTGGATATAGAAATATACAGCTCATATAATGTGGGGAGCAAGGATCTAAACCCACAAACTCAATTTCGAGACAATCCGGAAAGGATTCCCTGAAATATGAAAAATGTACAAAATGCCAGAGTTGCATTCCTAAGACTGAGTAGCAGCTGCAACTCAAGAACTCGATGGAGATGGGTGAATATGATGCATAAGCTGAATAACTAGAACTCCTCCAATGGATCTTCCAAGTGAAAGGCTGATCCTATCACTGAAGATCTCACTCTCCAACAATCTTGCAGACTCTTACTGCAATTTCACACTGAAAATAACACAGTCAAGGAGAGGGACTGCGTTGTAGAATAAAGGAAATATGTTGGCCAAGTGCCAAGATCTAAAATAAGCTCCAGAATTTTCCTCACTGGTGTCCCAAAGGAAATAAAGCTTTCTCCTTTCAAAAACAAGCTCCGGAAGTGGTGTTGTCAACCCTCCAATGCAACACCCTGCAACACAACCCAACTCTCAACAGAAACTATGTTGTACCTGAAGGAGGTAGCTTGGCCTCAAGATTGGATGTGGAGAAATGAAGTGCCATATCCTTCAAGAGGCCTCTCTTGAAAGGAGAAGGAATTCCTTAACATGAATTCCTCGTGCTAAGCAGCACAACAACTCTACTAAACAACAAGAGAATGCACAATAGTCTAATTAGACCATAAAATCAATAATCCATGACATATCCTCCTATGGCTACCTTGCCCTCCTTTTAAACAAATGGAAGACCTCTCACCATGGGTCCCAGTCCTTAGGGTTTCCTCCACCAAGGAATCTTCCTCCCACTATTTCTGCGATGTCTCCCAAGATGATCTCCACCTCCTATCCCAACGTTGTTGACTTGGTCAAACTTGACCTTGCCCACATGAAAATGTCCTCTTTCACACATGAGGGTGTGAAATCTAGCTCTTATGATGATCCCTTTTCACATTATGAAGGATTTTATTCATATTTTTATTATGCATGGGCCTCCTTACCCATTTATTCATCTCCTATGTGCAAATAACAAAAATCAATATTCCAATTAGCTGCATGCTAATTTTGGAATTTTACATCTTTTAACATAACAAGATGCAAACATTTGGCATATTACAATAATTGTGTGTAGAAGTTTGGCATGTTAGTATAATTGGCTGCACAAGCTTTGGCTACCTAGGAAAGGCAAGACATTTTCCATGTTAATGCTCTTGAAATTATTTTCATATATCCAGGTTTTTGTAGATAGATATCTTAAGAACAAATTAAAAAATAATAACGTGGAAAATGTCTTGCCTTCTTGGGAGGTTGGGGTGTTGGGAAATTTTGCCTCTAATAGTGTAAAATAATTTCGCTCTGATGAGTTGGTACATTATTATTATTAGGAAAATTTACTTTAATAACTCCAACTCAACAATTCACCATATAAAACTTGGCACATTATGATTAAGCAATTTATCTAAACATAACCAGGTGTAGAACTTCTAAGGTAATTCCCCTTGACTATTATGTTGGGAAAAATTCAGAGTGCATAATATAATAGATGATTGATTCAAAAATTTATTGAAATTTAGATGGGCATATATCTAGGCCACTTCAAAACGGGATTTGAACTGACATTCAGAAAGCAAAAAAACTGGGTTCTTTCATACTTACTTTTTCCAGAGGGATTCTCAAGTTGGCACGAGAATTGGGCTCTTTGGAAGGAATTGATGGAACGCAATCTAGTAATGGTCCTGATGGAACTGCTCTATTTTGTACCTAATTCATGCCACAAATTTCCATTACGAATCCACTGGAAAGCGATGCTACGTCTTCTTCCTGGGATTATTTTCGCTACATTTAAATCAAAAAATAAGAAATATTAGAACTGATGAAACGATATTAAAAAAATCTCCACTTCGGGGAAATCCGAGTTGATTATAATTTTGTGATAATCGAATATTGCTACCTCTTCATCCATGGTTTATGGATTTTTGTTCAGGGAAAATGGGGGTCGTCTTGCCTCTAAATTTGGCAAGGAAGAAGCTCTAAGGCAGTCCTAGATCGTGGCGATTGGGAAGGAAAATATGGAGGGAAAATTGACAATAGGAGGACTCTAGGAATTTTTTGCACTCTTCCTCTTCTTCGTGTTTGTATATTTTCTTCCCGCATAGTGTGCTTTTTAATCTGGTTTAAAATTGAGTGGGTTAGGTTGTTGAGTTTTTTAGGAAGAGAGAGAATGTATAGAGTTGTAGAGAGAGAGCGCCTTTTGGGAAATTTAGTGTGAAGGCTTTGTTCCATTGGTACATTGGGTTTAAATATTTAGTTTATATATATATATATATAATTTTTAATTGTAAAAAATATATATATATAAGAGATAAGAATTTCTAAATAATTATAGTTGTTATGAATTAATAAGTTAAAATAATGGTAGTTTATGTTGTGATCTAATGTGGGTGTGTATAGGAAATTTCAAGAGAAAGTAATATTTATTTATAATTCTCTTGGTGTCATAAAGATGACAAATTCTTTCAACCCACGATATTTTAGGAGTTGTCCAATGCTTTATTAGTCTCTACCAAGGGAGGGCTCTATTCAATTAGTTTGATGACAACTATTAGTTTAGTATTGACCACTACAACTTGTAATGTTCAACTTTGAAAAATAAATATTTACTTTTCAATATGATTAGGAAAATTCTCAAAATTTGATTAGACGGTAACTTGGCCTTATTACAGCCTTTAGAGAAGATAATGTCACATGGATTCACTCACATATTTTATGCCATAATTTATGGATATGGTTGTAATGCTCGTGTTATTTTTAGATATTTTTGTAGTTATTTTTCATTCTTAAGCTTTGAAGGAAGGAAATAATATATTTACCATCAGTTACTTCCCATCATTTAAGCAAGTCTTTGCATAAAAAATGGATAGGAATAATATGTAAATAAACACAATTACTAAGACTTATCAAAACTTGTGTAGGAGTAAAATTGTAAATATGTAGACTTACTATGGTTGCTACCCACCAAAATTTATGCAAGTCCATGTGTTTGAGGAGCATGCAGAGTAGATGGCAACATTGGACCGAATGCATTATTTAAAGTGCCAAGTCCGGAAGAGACTTGTAGTGGTTTGGCGAGGCCAAAATCAACTCACTCATGAGAAATTAAAAGATATGGAGACTTGGTTGGCGCACTTTAAAGGGCACGTTTAGTGTGACTTTTCTTTTTCACGGCCTCTAGGAATAACCTTGAACAACCCTGCATCCATCACATTTTTTACATCTAGTATGCTATTTGGTTTTCTTTATGTTTTATCTATGTTTTGGTGCCTCTGGCCCAACTGTTTATGGACAATGTCCCTAGTCTCTCTTTTGTATTTTTGTCATCTCGTGCAAATTTTTTTCAATAAACCTGGTCAGGGAGATACCACCTGTTTTGTAAGCGGCTATATGTACTTCTTTTTTCCTACATCAATAGAACATTGACTTACAAAAAAATAGAGGTTCCTACAACATTAAAAAATTAATTAAGGTTCATACCTAAATTAATGAAGGTTCATAACTATTTACTAAATAGGCCTATAAATATATATTTTAGGTTTATCTATTTATTATTTATATAATGCAAATATGACAATTTAATACTATATTTAATGAAATCACACTTTTAACAGAAATAAATGAAGTTTAAAAATTAAACTAATTTATGGCCGAAGATTAAACATAAATATTAATATTTATTTGACTATATAAATATTACCTTTATTAAAATTATAATGAAGGCATTAGTGTAAAGTAGATAGATGATGCATGCAATTATATTATTTGTAGATGAGTCCATCTGTAGTGTTAAACTTTAGAGACAAAGGGTATTCATAATTTTAACACTGTAAAATCGAAGACCCCTTTGTCTCCAAATTTTAATATTGTAAATGGATTCAGAGACCCTTGTAGTGAAATATAACACTTCAGTATCAGAATTGCAATTTTCCATTTATGGAGTGACACAATTAAAAATTACTGACATAAATGACTAATTCATATACTTGTTGTACTTTTTATTTGGTCATATTTTTATTCTTGGACTATAATAGTCATTTACATTAATCATTATTAATTTTATCATTTATTATCTAGTCATATATTCTAATCCTAGATTAAATTAGTCATATAAGTTAGCCACGTTTAGTTTAGTAACTTATTATCTAGTCATATATTTTATCCCTAGACTAAATTAGTCATTTAAGTTAGTCACTTTCAGTTTAGTCACTTATTATCTAGTCGTATATTTTATTCCTAGAATAAATTAGTCATTTAAGTTAGTAATTTTTAGTTCAGTCACTTAGAATTGCTCAAATTTAGTAGTAATTCACTTGAAATCATTGTGGCGACTAACTTTTTTAGTCACCTAGTCATTAATTTCATCATTTTTACTAGTGTTTTATCTCTTTTTCGAGCTTTGTTAAACATGAAAAAGGAACCCATTGGATTTATCTTTCAGTTATTTTCAGAATCCCAAAATATGACAATATTGCCGAGCACTTGTCCTTTCGAGCTTGTAAAAGGAATTGAAACAATATCTACTCAGTGTAATTTTAACCCTTTTCTGTGCTAAGATAGATTACTTACGAAAAAGGAAAACCCTAGTAGAGCATGGCTAGGAGGTTCGCTCAGATATTATTTACACTTTTTTGGATCTAAGGGACAATTTTACGAAAAATAACTTTTGGAGTTTTCCTTTCGTCCCTTTTTCAAACTCTCTAAACATGAAAAAGGACTGAGTTTTCACTATCATTAAACTCGTTAAAACATCACATAACGATGGATTCACCCGAAGGGTGGAATTATACATCAAGCATATGTTATCCTCCTCACTCTTGTTAAAAAATAAATAGGTATTGGTCAACAATGACTGGGGAAAATTGGAAAGGGATAAATCATTTTATGGTACCAAGTTTCTCTTGAACATGAATCTTATTCACTTCATCTCCATGGATTTTCAGTTGGGTTACCTTCTTGATGGTCTATCACACCATCCATCACTTTGGTTTTCGTACGATGCTGCCAACTCGTTCAGTGTCACCGATATGTTCAAGAGAAGTCACTTAGTAATTCCTCATCCTTTGCAATACTCGTAAACCTTCATTTCATGACCGCCATCTCTAAACATTTCTTCATCATTTACATTCTATATTCAAAATCATTCCTCCCATTTCATGTCGTTGATTGGGAATACATCAAGGCCCTCCTGCAATGAGTCTCTTCATGTTGACATCAGATCATCATCCAGGAAGTTGACTTAGAAACACCCTTCCATTATCTTAGAGTTTGAATTCATCAATAGCAAGTTTCTCATTTTTGGCAACAGGTTGACATCACAGGCCTTTGACCAAAATATTTTGTATGGTGTTCTACATCAAATCATATATTTACACCATGTAGAATGTACTGTATTACCTTGAGAGCCATTATCGTCATCAGTGGTTTCTCTCGCTTATGTTAACGACTTACATAATTGGCTAGTAATCAGATGGTGTATTCCCATGTTTGACTTCAGATCACATATTTTCATGGTTAGATTCGTACTTAAATGATCAAGTGAACGAGATAGAATACCCTGGATCTAGTTTGGTCCATATGGGCTATGATTTCAGGAGTAGTACCACATCATCCATACGATGGTCTTTACATAGATGGTCAACATATCATGGGTCTACATCGGTAGACGACTTTATGATGTTATGATAGTCTATGTGCTGAGTATGGGTATGCCTCCCTCAGCAATTCATGTCAAAGATGAAAAATATATCATGATGTAATGTATTGTAATTGATGCAGGTCACCGTCCGCTTTAAATTCTACTCATCACATTGTAAAGCATATCATTCAACATTATCATTTTCAACTTCATGCTTTAGGGGGCAGCTGTTACAGGTCAATTTGGGCATCACTCCCAAAACCCATATTAGTATCAATTAGGTTCTATCATACTCTAAATCAGTTTCTACATACCTTGAACAAGTCATCCCATTGATGGTTTTCCTCCATGAAATTTTCACTGCTTTGATGCTAATTGAAGAGTTCCATTGAGCCATCAACGCACCTCTAGACTGCAGTAAGTGCTTTGCAGAGCATCTACTCCCATGAAAAGCTGTGTTTCCGAGCATCTACACCCACTTTATAGTGCGTTGGTCGACTGTGAGTAAATTGTTCATAGGATTCTGGGAATCTTCGCACCTTCTAGTGGCTTTTATAAGTTGTTCCAACTATCACATCATCTTATATATTCAAATATGAAGACCATGGATACATTTAACATCTTATCCTCCTATTCCAATGTACAAGGAAACCTATTCATCCATTTTTGGAAAAGCCATTCAATGATTCATTAATGTCAAACTACCTTCACTACTTATAAATTGAGCACTAATCATAGTGAACAAGAGAGAAATAATTTGAATTAATAGAGTTATGTTGGTAATATCACAACTCTTCAAGGTGTCATTTGCATGTAATGTTATGTTGTTGGATTGATGATGCTGATGTGATGAGGATAGGACTAAATCTAGAGTGAGTTGACATCAAATCAATCCAATTGGTTGTAACTTATCCTTCTACTTCATAATGTGTGTCTTTTCAAATGAAATCGATTCAATTTGTTTAATATGAATAGATAATATGCCTTTATGTCATTTTTGGTCTTCTGTTCGTCATTGCAGGTACCAGTCAAACGAGTTCAGTTCGATTGAGAGTGACATAAGTGAAGAAAGGGAGGAAAGAAATAGCGAAAGACCACAAGTAAGTGTTCTTCCCTTATCTATTCATTTTAAGGAAAAAGTCAAATATATTTGTTTTATTGTTCTAAGTGCAACCATCACACTTAGGGAAAACATATCTATCCGTAGGTTTGATTTCCGTTAAACATTTCCCATTCATTTCCCTCGTTTTCCTAAAATGGTACAGGAAGGTTATCTTTTGGTACAAGAGGCCAAAATACATAGGGAAGATTTTTTTTTACCATATCTCAAAAAAGTTCATCTATTGGCCGATATGTTTCATGGAGATATTCTTATGGATTATGGTAACATGCTCAAGGAATTTCAGCAAATTCTAGTGCACACTGTTCGTGAAATTAACCTCCATCACCTACAACCATTTTTATTTTTTCTTAATATTCGTGAATTCGTTGGCCAATAATTTTTTTAGGGATATGCATACGGATTTTGGAAACATTCTCAAAAAAATTTAGGTCAATCTAATCTACCATTTGAGAGATATGGATACAGTAATTATGCTACAAAAGCATCCCATAATTGCTACGGGAGTGACCAGAGTTGATACAGGATTGTGATCAGCATAAAGAGAGGGGTAAGATCCTATGCTTTCCTTTGGGGAGTGAAACAATAATTCTACCACACCTCCACCATCCACCCTCCACAATATTTAGCCATTTTTCCGTTCAAAAATTCATCTTTGTAAATGAAAAAAACCCATTTTCACCCCTTCTCCCACAATTTTCACCACAACCAAAGCTTCTAATCCTTGTCCATGAGTTTAACATGAATTATCAGAGTTTTTGAATGCATTTTGTGAATTTTATTGTGATCATAAGGAGATGTAAGTAACTACTACAAGAAAGAATCCAGTCCTGTAACAGTCTGCACAAACCCTCCAAAACCATAATAAAATGCACTTGGAAGCGCCATAATGAATAATTGACCAACATGAAGCATTGAGGGATCATATCCTTCATCTTGGGCAGCCAAAAAATTTATTTAGGGATAATAAAGGGTCACCAATCATCTCAAAAAACAACAACTTTATCCACCATCCACAAGACCTACAATGACAACTTCAATCAGTGAAGCACATTTCAAGAGAAAAAAATTGTAGAGCAAAGCCAATGCATGAATCAACGAGCATAAGAATATGATACCTCAAGAACCTAGCAGATTAGTCATTACCTTTATTCAGAAGCAAGATGCAACCATCAAAGTATCATCACTAGAATATTTAGAAGGGACAAAGAGGGGAAGGATTAGAGAGAAAGGAATTGAAAGGGGAAGGACCATAGGGGAAGTCCTAGCTATCGGGTGTAAGCCCCAAAAGTGATGACTGGCGCTATGTGATTCATTTCACTAGTTTCAATCCCATTTCTTCACCCCTGTGAGCATAACCCGATGCAATGAGTGTTAAATGGACTATTCAAAAATAATGAGAAATTATTCAGTTGTGACTACCTCTCATGGAAATGGTGATAGATGAATGAATTTATTAACACAGTTGAATCCCAGAAAATGATATCTAATATAATTCACTACGAAAACCCATCAATTTAAATCTGTTAAGCTTGTACCGACCCCGGGTTGATCATTTAAGTCGATATACTCAAGAGATGTAACATTATTGTTGCAATATTGAAGCTCATCACTGATTATTCTAGATGAATGAAATTTATCTCATATTATGTTATCTAGACTTGTGTTTTACGATGTTTTTTGCTTCTTATGTGTCTATATGTTATCCATGTTTTTCTTCTGTATTTAATTTCCATTGAGATCATATGAATTTTCGATTTACAAATTTATCTGGAAACAATTTTTGCAAGGTGGCAAGTTATCCAGGCTACTGTTGTTTCACTCTAATCTTTGTTGTTCGCAAATACTTGTCATCTTTCTTGGAAAAATTGGTAGCCAATTTTGGTTTTGGGACGTCAATAAGTTCTCTTATTATTGCCTAGGTCCATAAGCTGTATCAAGGAATCTCAGCTGTAATCTGGTTTTATACTGAATATCAATAGAAAATTTTGGTCGTATTTACAAAAAAAAGAAAAAAAATTGTTAATATTGCAAGCAGATACAATTTCCATATTTGCAGTGATTGTAAACCACATATTAAAACATTATTCCATGATGACATGAGCTTACCAAGCTTTATATCTAGTATCAAATTACAAATATTCCACTTGATTGGCATCATAATAACAATATGCACTCCATCATTTTGTTATTTTCAACAAACAGATTTAGACTTGAATATTATACTAACATATATATCGATTTGTATGTTATATGATGCAAAGTTACTCCCTTTGTTTACTACTTTTAATTAAATACTAAAAAATATATAATCAATAATTTGATTATTTTCAGATTTTGGATGTATAAGAAATTAAATGAAAATTTAAAAAGGAAAATGTAACTAGACTTAAAGAAATATATCATAGAGTATAGAATTATAGTGAAAAATAAACTTTTATTAATGAATAAAATAGTAAAGTAATGTACTACGCAAACTGGCTATAATGGTAGTAACTTATCTCTGAAGAAAGAGAGACTGCGACTATACTCATTTTGTAAACGTCATTGCAAGGAGCTGAAATAATATTTGTAACACAAAGAAATAACATAAAAGGTCCAAGACCCTAAATCTAGAATATGGAGTGCCAAAAGGTTTGTGGATCCTGAGATGGTTAGTTGATGCATTAACTTCCCGGGGTTGCAAATTTTGCATAAATCACCATTTAAGGTGCAAAAAAATCACTGGAAAGAATATTTAATATTTACAACTTTTTTCTAGGATCAAGGTTTTCCATGGAAATCCTTGGGCTCATGAATGACCATAAAATACCATTTATGGCCTCAAATATCCCCAAATTTTGGGACTAGAAAAGCTACTAAAAAGATAAAGTATCATTGAGTTAGCGGGTGTCCATTTATATCCACCTAGATCAGTCTTTCCCCTTCCATAAGTAATGGTATCTATTGCATCAAGTTCCCCCATTACATGGGGAAAATTTTGTTGAGTTTTGTTCTAGTGAGCCACCTGCCATGGTGAAGAAACTAGCCCGCTTAGGAAAATCAATAGATTTGTACATTCTGCTAGCGATTATCCTTCGTCTTGGTGTCCATGATGTGATCCACTATATCCTACTCAATGTACTTGGATTGAGTTATGTGGGGGCTAGATTCTTAGATGCGTCTGAGCTATCCAATAGAGGTGGAAGATATGCTCAAAGCAAATCCACATTAAATAGTAGTTGAAAAAAAAGGAAAGTGGGAATACTCAATTCAAAAGTATTTTCACCCTTAGCCTTTATGATTGTGTAAGGCCCATAATAGAGTGGTCTAAGCTCCTTGTGGTGGCCTATGAGGAACTATTTTTGTAAATGCAATGTAATATCCCAAAATGGAAAAATGCATTGATACACAAACACAATATTTGAAATACAAAAAATGTACATGTAAAATTACGATCAACACAGATATACACAGAATAGGTGAGCCATTTATTATTATGGATATGATTCATTTATAACAGTGTACAAAATAAAGGTACTCTAGCCAAATAGATGGCCTAGAATGACCCTGAAAGCATGCCACAACAAGCACTGCATAACTAGAGGACTACTGGAAGAAATATTGCATTGTCCCTTTAGATGATGATGATCTTATAGCTGCTGGATGAAAGGGAAATGTAGATCTATGTAGCTCAAGAGCTATGATGATGCCAAGGTTCAGGATCTAGGCACTATGATGGAAACCTAAGATAACCCAGAAAGGAAATTACAGATCTATGAGATTGGAAATTCAACCTCTTAGGTTGTGATCCCTTGACTGATGGGTTATGAAGATTTGAAGCTAGATCTGATCCAAATATTGCTGCAATGTGTGATATACACATATCTAAGCTTGAAGGACTAATCCCTTCTCTAGATATCCAAGATAGAAGCTTGAGATCTTGTCTCTTCTTCCTCCCCCTCAAAATTCAGCAACTGAATACACGGCTGCTAGAAAAACTTCGTTGTACAAGAGGGAGAGACTCAAGCCTGCTGAAAAATGCTGCAAATAAGATCCAGGCTCATGGAAACAGTAATGGAAAGTAGAGGGGATGACCCCTCACATGATTCCTAACTCAAGTGTTAGAAACTTCCTTCCTCCTCTGGATCTACAATGATGGACTGTGCAATCCTTGATGGGACTACTGCTGATAGGAGGTGAATAATGTTTGGCCTGATGCTAGATCTGAAATGATGCTCCAGGAATGTTGATCTTTAAGTACAAGGTGATAGGAAAAACCCTTCACCGGTTCCTTAGTTGAAATACTGAAGATAACCTCCTCCTCTCAAACCCTTCTTCATAAATGCATAATTTCTGAAGGTATGTGTTTTGTAGAGAGTAGGAACACTATGGCACTAATGTCTGATGATGAATAGCAGCTCACGATACCTTACAAGAGTAGGGAATCGAAGTCCCCCATCGGTAAGGGTGGGATTCCCGCTCGGGAACACCCTGTGCTAAACAAAACTGCAGACTTAGCTAAACAAATTAAGCATTCATGGAATGTCAAATGAAAATTCTAGATCTAAACGGATCTCAAATGAATAATCAAAAGCCTTCCTTCCATTCTACCTTCATCTTCCTAATATACAAAGTGAGCCTTCCCAAGCCCTGTTCCACCTCTAAACTGCATTGTGCATGTGGACATAAGTCTCCATGAGCGACTCTGATGTCTCTCCAAGTCCTCCATCATGTCTACATGTAATGTTCACCCTCTCCATCATGAGTGAATTAAATGCACTACTTCCTCCATCATTTTATCATGAATGATCTGTGATCTTAAATTAGATTTCCTCCATGATCTTAGTTGACTGCTTCAACCTCCATGATCTATGTCATTAATGAAACATGACCTCCAATCCTTTCACATTAGTAGCTGCTCCACTACTCCATTATGTAGATATATATATATGTCTAATTAATCCACATTCACACATCAAAAAGTGGATCTTATTAATCTTTGAGGATTATGGGTCCCTCCACCGTTTTATTTACTTAATTAATTAAGTTTATTAAGAACTCTAATATTACAACAAACATGTGAAAATTTTGGAATATTGTAGTCCTCCCTCGCAAAATGTTGCTTGTCCTCAAACAAATGCAAAAATATATGCAAAACCATATATCCCCCTCCAAATGGCATCCACATAAGGAAGGCCTCCCCATCTATCGCAATGTGTTATGCATGTTTGGTTCCAAAGTTGTCTCCCAAGAATGCATAGAGTGACCTCCAACTGTGTAGTTAGATGTCCCTCATTCTCCAAGAAGTACCAAGTGACAACCATAAGCTGCCCAAAATCATCATCAATACATGAGATACATAAAATAAATTGGTTCTCCCCACAAAGGAAAAAACCCATCTCACAAAACATTTGTTCATCCCATGCTTTATGAAGTAGATTGAGCAGTGACATGCCCTCATCCATAGCCTTGTTGGCCTTGTTGGATCCAAACATCATTCCAACATTGTGCAAAAGAAGAAATAGAGACATATGGGTAGACAAAAATGTCAAACCATATTCTCTCAATAGTAGCCACCGGAGTAAGGCCTCTTGCTGCCATCCTCCACTTTCATTATGCAAGATGGTCAAGCCAAACTCTCCCAAAAGCAACCAAAGAAACAAGAGATCTTGCTGCCTATTCACCTTCTCATGTGCATAATGGAGTAAAAACATACTGATAGACATGTGGAATGTCACATCAGCCCAATACAAGCAAACACCATCATTACACATCATGAGAGTACCATGCCAAGTTATACACTAAAAAAACACATAGACATAGGAGATGTCATGTGATGGCCAAAATCTCTCAGCAATAACCAAAGTAACCATGCCTTTTTCTTCTGCATTCTTTCAGTGATGTGCAAGGCATGAATCAAAAAAATATGAACCATTGGGTGGTAACCATACTCACTGAAGAGTAGCCAATGCAACCATGCCTCCTTCTTCATTATATGAGTATTTTAATTATCAATCTTCCGGGAAATCACATAAGAATTTTAGGAACCGACGCATTTCTAACTACAAACTGTAGTTCATGGAAGATGCTAGAGTCCTTGCTAGGGTTGACCATTTCCATCATCGGAAATTTAGGGAGGCGATTGAGATTGAGAAGACGCCCCGTTTGTTGAACAGGAATGATGGATGGAAAGTTAGCAGTTGTTGGATTCCATCTCTTCACTCCCTGTAGGTGGTCCTTCCGATCCTTTTTTATATATATAATAAAAAAAAATAAAAATAAAAATATTTTATTGTATTTTAAAAAAATTTGTTCTTAATTCTATTTATTTATTTGTATTTGTTTATGAATTTATTGATTTAGAATATATATATATATATATATATATATATATATATATATATATATATATATATATATATATATATATATATATATATATATATATATATATTATTATTTTTTACTTAATGATTTAATTTAAGTTTAAAATTTTGTTTATCTTATCTCTTTGTAAATGTGATATTTTTGTTTTTAGTTTTTAGTTTATTTTTTACTTGGGTTTTGGTGACCGTTTTAAATTTATAACTTTTAAGGTTGGGTTGGCTATATTTTTTATTTATTGTATAGTTTTATTCTTATTTTTTACCATTTGATTTTGACCATTGCTTCTCTCTTCCTGGTATAAATGTGAAAGTCAAATCAGCCATGATTCATTATCCTGATGATGAACTACAGTTTGTAGTTTGAAACGCGTCGGTTCCTAAAATTCTTATGTGATTTCCCAGAAGATTGATAATTAAAATGTTATGGATCATAGAAGCTTGCACTCTCAACTATATGAGTGTTTTTCAAGCAAGGATTAAATAAATATGAGCCTTTGGGTACTAACCATACTCACCCAAGAGAAACTAGCGTAACCAAGCTTCTTACTGGCCCATGTCATATATCTGCAAGTGGTCATGCAACCCCTTTCTTATCATCCTCACCCACTCATCCCAATGTGGATGATGAATTATTTTTTGCATAAACATTGTATTCTCCCATTGTAGAATACCATCCTCCTCAAATTGATGAAGAATTTTTCACTCCATGATATGTTGTAGTGCACCTCCAATTGGAGCTCTCCATGAGATTCTCTTCTCATCAATGGCCCTCCAAAACCAATAAGGTTCTATATCTGCTGTAGGTAGAAGTTTCTCTTTGACATGTGATATGCTCATTGAGAAAGAGTGATCTTGAAAGGCGAAAAGATTTCCCATCTCAAGATGTCTACCATCTATCATCTTCTTCTCCATTTCTTCATGAGTGAAGATGCCGTTGGATTGCTCCCATAAGGAATGGGTCATCTTCTTCTCACTGCTAATCTCCATAATGATGTATCTACTATCTCAAAGCAAGGCACAATGCTGAACTCATAGCTAGCCATTGTACATAGGATCATACTCATCCCATATTTTTAAATTCCATATTTCAACTCAAAGGGTTGAATGTAGTTCATCAACGACAAACGAGGATGGTTCTTCATCTCTTCCTTGATCGTATTAAGGGTCCTCTGCAGAGTGATATGTTGTTGCTTCAAACCAACATGTTGTTCTAATCCTTGGTCATGCAATAGCCCTGATGGCATGTCCCCATAAGTTTCAATAAGAGGTACTAAAACAAAATCATATGAAAGTGGTTTCATACTTTAGATCAACTATTGTGTGGGAACCTCTTGCAACACCACAAGAGTTCCTCCAACTGGAAAAATAGTCCCTCCAACTACTGGTAATGATGATGGCTGTATCTATACAACTATACCAGAACTGGTATTTGTCTCCTCCTCTTCATGCATGGGGATCCAAATGTCAAGAAATCAAGACCATCTTGCAAAGATGCAAGTGATGCTCCTTCTCCTGAGTGATAATAAGGACATCTTCCTTCGGTTCTTCATGAAATATCTCCTTGATGATGGGAGATGTCACTATGTGAGATGTATCTAGTTTCTTCCTACCATACCTCTTCTTTAGTATTAGAACAAAATCTGCATAAGTAGACACTTTCATGTGCGACAAGTGACTCAAAAACCAAGTCCTCTTTCTCATCAAAGAAATTGGATCTAGTGGAATAATGTGAAATCCGTTGCTTCTCTGGTCTTCTTTGCTGCTAAAAAGAAGTACTGGGACCTTCTTCATTGTGAAACCTTCTTGAGGTTTCTATTTTCCTTTCTCTCCTTGTTTCATTGATCTCTTTGGAGATATCCTTCATATCTCTAAAGAAATATGAGGCAAATATGAATCCCTAGTAGATCTCTACTATCTGTTTTTCTTATGATTTCAATAATGTCCACAAGTTGAGCCAAAGATCATGCTTTGATACCACTGTAGTATCCCAAAATGAAATAATGCATTGTTACACAAACACAATATTTGAAACACAAAAAATGTACATGTAAAATTATGATCAACACAATTATACACATAATAGGTGAGCCATTTATTATTATGGAGATGATTCAGTTACAACAGTGTACAAAATAAAGGTACTCTAGCCAAAGAGATGGCTGAGAATGACCTTGAAAGCATGCCACAAAAACGACTGCATAACTGGAGAGCTGTTGGAAGAAATATTGTGTTGTCCCTTCAACTGATGATGATCTTACAATTGCTAGCTGAAAGGGAAATGCAGATCTATGGATCTCAAGTGCTCTAATGATGCCAATATTCGGGATCCAGGCACTATGATGGAAACCCAAGATAACCCAGAAAGGAAATTCCAAATCTATGATATTGGAAATTCACCCTCTTGGGGTTTGATCCCTTGACTGCTGGGTTATGAAGATATAAAGCTAGATATAATCCAAATATGGCTACAATGTGTGATATACACAGATATAGGCTTAAAGGGATGATCCCTTCTCCATATCTCCGGCCTAGAAGCTTGAGATCTTGTCTCTTCTTCCTCCTCCTCAAAATGCAGCAACTGAATATGAAGCTGCTAGAAAAATTGTGTTGTAAAGGAGGGAGAGACTCAAGCCTATTGAAATATGATGCAAATAAGCTCCATGCTGATGGAAACAGTGATGGAAAGGTGGGGGGATGACCCCTCATAGGATTCCTAGTTGAAGTCCTAGAAACTTCCTTCATCCTCTAGATCTACAATGATTGATTTCATAATCCTTGATGGGAATACTGCTGATAGGAGGTGAATAATGTTTGGCCTAATGTCAAATCTGAAATGATTCTCTGGGAATTTTGATATTTATGTACAAGGTGATAAGAAAAATCCTTCACCACTTCCTCACCTGAAATACTAAAGACAACCTCCTCCTCTCAAACCCTTCTTTAGAAATGGGTAAGTTCTGAAGGTTTGTGTTATGCAGAGTAGGAACACTATGGCACCAATGCCTGATGATGAATAGCAGCTCATGATACCTTCCCAAATTAGGCACTCGAAGTCCCTCATGGGTAAGGTTGGGATTCCCACTCGGGAACACCCTGTGCTAAACAACACTGCAGACTTAGCTAAACAGCTTAAGAATGCATGGAATGTCAAATGACAATTCTGGATCTAGAAATATCTCAAATCAATAATAAAAACCATGCCTTCCATTCTTCCTTCATCTTCCTTATATACTAAGTGAGCCTTCCCAAGCCCTAGCCCACCTCTAAACTACGTTGTGCATGTGGACATAAGTCTCCATGATCTATCTCATTAATGAGACATGACCTCCACTCTTTTCACATTAGTAGCTGCTCCACTACTCCATTATATAGATCTATGTCTAATTAATCCACATTCACACATTAAAAAGTGGATCTTATTCATCTTTGAGGATTATGGGTCCCTCCACCTTTTTATTTACTTAATTATTTAAGTTTATTAAGAACTCTAATATTCCAACAAACATGTGAAAATTTTGGAATATTACATGCAACCACACCTTATCACTAAACAAAGTCTCATGTGGAACCTAATGTTGCTAATATCATTTCTTATACTTGGCATTGTGTTTTGTGGGGATATCAAGCACCTATTGTTGTAGGTGCTAGATCTGTTCAACAAATTTAGTTGCTTTATGTGCCTTGGACTAAGTATGGAATGACTTTGATAGTGAATATGAAATTAGAAGAGCTACATCAATGGAGGCCAATGGGTAGAACCCCAAGCAAACCTTAAAAGGATTATGGACAATAGAGACATGGAGGGATCTATGTATGTAGATGATTTTATTTGTGCATGTGTAAGATATACACAATAATGATATTGACCACTTATATTTTTCCATCATTTTTGGGGTGAAAGAAATTAAATTGGGTCAACTTGGTATCCATCATAGACCATAGGTTGGACCAGATGGTACTAAGGATCCCATTATTTCTACTTGAAATAATGGTTGAAAGTAGCCAAAAATGAACTCAAATAAGAGTTTAGCAGTGTATTTTTCTATGATACTCTTCTTACATAATGCCAAAAGGTCCATCTTAGAGAACTAATTGTGAACCACAAACACAATCGTTACCATGATTTGTGTAGGGAAAACCTGGCATGTAATTTATTAATGAATGGAACATGATACCATAGAATAACAATATGATGGAAAAGGCCTCAAGCTAACTCAAACAATATTTACAAAAAAATTTACAAATATATAGTACAATGGATGATGCCACCTCATAAGGATGTTTACTCTAGATCCTAACATCTTGCATAGTGACTAGGCTAGGCAATATTAACCAACCCATTAATCATCAATTGAGGATATATTACTACTATCTTGAATGATTAATATAATTTAAGGTGAAAATTACAATTAGTTATTGGTAAGGTAATCCATAGGCTAACATAATACATGGAGATTGAATCCCGGGGCTTATTTGTGGTAGGTAGAGTTGTGTATAGCCCTTGCTTCTTGATGGCTAGTTTATCAATGGAACAAGTAGTGTGTGATTTGATATACCAGATGATGTTTTGTTAAGGCTTTAGATAGTAGAAATAGTTTTGAAGTATTTCTACTATCTTCTCTACACCAATCACTAGCAAGTAACTGTAATGTGCCTCACATATTATCTTGAAATGCTCACTTGAATGAACAAAAAATTGGCATGGTTAGCACAAGGGTGCATCCTAGAGGTGGAAGTGTGGAACTTGTTTTCCTATGATCAACATCTAGTATGTAGAAATAAAGTGAGAGTATAATTGTATCCACTCGAAGGTATCATTCCTATAGGCATCAAGAATCATCATTAATACAACAAAATCGGGTCAATTTAGGAAGTTTGAAAGATGGTTAGTGTTGCACTTCTTGTACTTTATGTTCAAGAGGAATTGTTACAGGTATGTGGACCATTTTTTTTGTGTTCATTCTATAACTTTCCTTGTCACTTTCTCTGTGAAATGCAGAGGCCTATGATCAAAGTGAATGGTCATCTCCTTCCCTAGAATGAAATTATTTTGTTGTTAGCATGCGTTCATAATGGAGTACATCTCATTGTCATATGTGGGGTATCTATGAAAATTATAAAAATTGCTTCATTGTGATGAACTACTATATGTCCCTATTAAGTGAGGACTATACTAATATAATAATAATAGGAATATATCTCACTAGGAAATGGTTGTTGTATATTTTTTAGGGTGACGATTGGTGCAGAGTAGAGGAGGTATTCCATATACTTGGATGCCTTTTATTTTCACTCGAACCAAAAAATATTTTCTTTTGCTCCACCCTTGACTTAAATTCCAAGAAATATGAGAGAAGTCCATCACGAACCTTTGATAGAAGTTGGGAAGGCCTAAGAAGTTGCATAGTTTTTTCAATGTCACTGGTGCTAGGAAATCTCGAATGACTTGGAACTAGGTTAAGTCCACATGTTAGGTCCCTATAATGCTAGTGTATCCTCCTTATTGTTATTATTAGTGTAGCCTCCTTATTTTTATTGTTCTGCCCATTTAGCCCTCATACTGTTATTGTTGTAGAATCCCACTATTGTTATTATTGTGCCCTTATATTATTATTGTTATGTAGACTATGATTATATTGTGACCCCTTAGACTCCTATATATACCAAGGAGGTTTTTTTATTGCATCGAGAGGCACATTCTACAATCCAGTATGACCCTAATGTGCAAGTATAAAAAATAATAAAAATATTTTTTGCTATTGTCGGCCAAAACATTAACTAGAATCTTAAATTATATATAACTTAAATATTTAGATTATATATACATTTTTAATCATATTAATAGAATAAGATTAGTTATTGAAATAAAACTATGAATTATTATATATAATTTGAGTGGATAATAAATTATCACATGTGTTTAATAGTTGAATGAAATAAAACTATGTATTTCTATATATAATTTTAGTGGATAATAAATTATCTCATGTGTTTAATAGTTCCTTTATCATATATGTGAATTTGAATGGATCATAAATTTTCCTTTAACAAAAAAATTTACCACATTAAAAATTCCAAATTAAGTAAAATTTTAAACATTTTTACTCTTTACTAAAGTCAATATCATTTCTTAAATCAAAGGGAAAAGGTTAATCCAACACAAAGAATCTAAAATATTGCTCCAAAATATTTTAATATTTATTTTAATTAAATATTTTTAAAATGAATTTTAAAAGGGAAAACCATATCCTAAGGATATATTAAAATATTTAAAGGCAGAAATATTTTTACATCAAAATTGTAATATTTGAAAATATTAATTTGATGTGGTTTTATTATAAAAATTTTTACCATGGAATGTATAAAAAATCATTAAATATAATATTAGTATTAAAATATTATTAAATTTAATAACTTTGTATTAATACAATACTAAATATAATATAATATTCAGCTTTCTATATTATAGTATATATTAATATATCATAATATATATGAATTCTAGATATATATGGAAGGAAGAGAAAATAAATCGAGTGATAGAGGTGGAGAGATAGAGGGAGTGGAAAGGGAGAGGTAGGGATAAAATGAAGGAGAGGGGAGAGGATGAATGAAGAGAGAGAGAAAGAGAGGAGCGAGAGAAGGGTATGATAAGGAAAAGGAGACACAAGTATGGAGGGGGAAGAGAAGGGGAGAGGGAGAAGGAGTGAGGGAGGGATATAGTGGCAAGGTTGGAGGGCAGAGAGAGAGAGAGAGAGAGAGAGAGAGAGAGAGAGAGAGAGAGAGAGAGAGATATGGGAGGAGAGAAAGGGAGGTAGGGGAGAAAGGGAGAGAGGGGAAGGACCGAAGAGAGGACTTGAGAGAGGGGAGAGAGGAAGGGACAAAGATATGGATTTGGACGGGGAGGGAGGGAGTGAATAAGAAATAAATAGAGAGAGAAAAGTGGAGAGAGATAAAGAGATGGAGTGACAAGGGAGATATGGAGAGAGAGTGTATATGTTTTGGAGGTGAGATAGAGAGACAAAAAAGGAGAGATAGAATGAAGGGGGGAGAGAAGGAGATAGAAAGAGAGAAGGGGGTAGATGGTGACATAGTTGGAGGGTGAAGAGAGAGAGAAGGAGGGGGAAGAAAAAGGAAGGTGGGAGAGAAATGGAGAGAGAGGACGTGAGAGAGAGAAGGAGAGAGTGTGTGAGACAAACATGGAGTTGAAGGGGGAGAAAGAGGGAGGTAAGAAGAAGTACATTAGAGAGAAAGGTGAAGAGAGTGAGATGGTGTGATAAGTGAGATAGAGAGAGAGGGAGAGGAGGAGAGCAAGAGGTAAGAGAGATAGAAGGGAGGGGAGAGGGAGAGAAGGTGAAGAGAGAGGGAGAGGAAGAGGGAGGGAGAGATAGCTAGATATAGAGAGAGTGTGTATGTTTTTGGGGTGATATAGAGATACAAATGTGAGAAAGAGGGAGATAGAGATATAGATGGGAGGTGAAGAGAGGGACAAAGAGAGAGATAAAGAGAGGGAGGGATGGAGCGAGAGAGAGAGAGAGAGAGAGAGAGAGAGAGAGAGAGAGAGAGAGAGAGAGAATGCGTCATTGGGGGGGGGGGGGGGGTGAGATAAAGAGAAAAAGAAGGAGATATGGAGGAAGATATAGATATAGACGGAGGGGGTAGAGAGGGAAGAATATTTCTTGCACTAGATGCATTGATTTCAATGTAGATGATGATTTATAATCCTATTTTATTTCTTACACTAGATGCATTGATTTCATTGTATATTTTGATTTCTAATTATATTGATTGCTTGAACTAGATGCATTGATTTCAATGTAGATTTTGGTTTCTAAGACTATTTGATTGCTTGCGCTATATGCATTGATTTCCGTGTAGATGGTGATTTCTAATCGTATTTTATTGCTTTCACAAGATGCACTAATTTAGTGTAGAAGTTGATTTCTAATTATCTTTAAGTTCTTGCACTAGATGCATTGATTTCAGTGTAGATGTTGATTTCTAATCTTGTTTTATTGTTTCCATTAGAAGCATTGATATCAGTGTAGATGATGTTTTCTAATCCTATTTGATTTATTTCATTAGATGGATTAGATCTTGGTAATATTGAGGCTATATATTATTAAAAATACTTTTCAAGATTAGATGGAGTGGGGAGCAATGTAAGAAGATTTCTTACACTAGATGCATTTATTTCAATGCAGATGTTGATTTATAATTATATTTGATTGCTTGCACTAGATGCATTGATTTCAATGTAGATGTTTATTTATGATTATATTTTATTGCTTGCACTAGATGCATTGATTTCAGTGTAGATGTTGGTTTCTAATCCTATTTTATTGCTTGCACTAGATGCATTCATTTCATCGTATGCATTGAGTACTTATCCTATTCGATTACTTGCATTAGATGTTGTTAATATTGAGGTTTTAGATTATTTAACAATTGTTTTTTCAAGATATATTTAGTAATACCTAGAGGGACAATATTAAGAAATAATTAACTATCAAAAGTTGCAATTAAAATGAAATATATGTGAAGAATCAATCCTCATGCAAAATGAAAATTAATCCTTGACAAGATCATCTCCCTTCTTCATCACAAACTAATTACTAATAGACAATTACTTATATTCAAAATTACTAATACATAATTGCATACACCAATGTATTCAAAATATTTATAAGTGGAAAATATATATTTATAAAAATTCAAAACAAATCAAAATATTCTTGAAGGATATGTGATAATTGTTTGGAGAAACAAATAATGTAAATATTTTATAAATTTGGCTATACATTTAAAAAAATACATTATTTATTGACTTTGAAAATAGACTTTAGATAAAAAAAAATCATCAAGATATTCTCGAAGGAAATAAATTATTTCAAACATTAGAAAAGAAACAAATTATTTCAAGAGTAATATTCATGAAATATATTATTAAAACTACTTTTCAAGATATATTTAGTAATACATGGAGGAACACTATATAATTAATTAGTTGTCATAAGTTATGATACCTAAAATTAAATGAAATAGGTTTGTGCGGTTTCAATCCTCTTACAAACTGTTGACAATATTGTATCCCTTCTTCATCACAAACTAATTACTAATAGAAAATTACATAGACATATAAAAATATGACACAACAATTGTAACATTCACAAACAGTACCATCCAAATCCAAACACATAAACACATTGTTAGGTCCCTATATTACTAGTATAGTCCCTTATTGTTATTAGTGTAACCCCCTTATTGTTATTATTGTACCCCTGTAACCTCCATATTGTTATTATTGTGCCCTTAAATTATTATTGTTAGGTTGGCTAGGATTACATTGTGGCCCACTAGGATTACGTTATGGCTCCATGGACTCCTATATATAGAAAGGAGGTTTTGTAATTTGTATCATCCAAGAATTGTTCATTCATGTAATGTATTGAAGGTTTTCCCCTCGAAGTGGCTTATTTCTAAGGCATTGATATCTCTTTTCTTCTCTTTTTGGAGCTGGTTTCACAACATTTGGTATCAGAGGTTTGGATTCTAGGGTTTCACTGCTCCAAATAGGTCATCATGGCATATTCACTATAACTTTTTTTCTACGAAGTTTCAGAAGCTGAAATTTTTAGGGTGCAAAGCTAAAATCCTAAGGAACATCGAAAAAACATTTTAGAGCTTGGTTCGCAATATTTTCAGAGATATGATCTGTGGAAGTTAGGTATTTTTTCAGGCTCCTAAATTTAATCTAAACAGGTCATTGTGGCATTTGCACTATAAATTTTTTTCTACGAAGGTTCATAATATGAAATGTTTAGGGTGCAAATCTGAAATCCTGAGGAAACTCGTCACAAAATTTCAGAGCTTGGTTCGCAATATTTTCGGAGATATGATCTATGGAAGGTAGTGCTTTTTCAGGCTCCAGAAATTCATCTCAAAGAGGTGATCATGGGAAAATCTTCATAACTCTTTCTCTGAGCATCAGATTGGAGTGCCGTAAAAATTGGTCGCAAGTACATAGAATATAGTTTCTTTTCTATCAATTTCAGAGCTAAAATATGAGACAGTGACACGTGGAAAGTCGTACAAGTTCATTCTATTGAACTAGTCCATAATTAGGTCATTGTGGGAGATTGGACATAACTTTTCCTTACAGAATTGAAATGAAGTCAGACCTATGGCATTCGAAAGATAATTTAGAAGGATACCTCAGTGCCTAATTTCAGATATTGAAGAGCCACAATCACAAATATAATCCAATTTTAATATCGAGCTTCTCAAAAGCAAGAAAAAGGTGTGTATTTTTTTTTTTTACGAATTTCATAAGTCTTGTTTGAAGAATCAATTTGAATTGATTCCAAGGGAATATTGTAGAATATATATCAGTATTGGGTTAAAAAAAAAAATTCCCCATAAAAATAATTCAACACCCATTAAGCCTTCAGAAGGCTCTACTATGACTCATGAAGATGAAGAATTGCAACATGATCTATCAAAATTACAAGAGCAAGTGCACCAAATTTCGCTCTCGCAAAGAGCAACAAAAAATTAAATGGATGTTTTGAAGAAAGGCATGGAAGCAAAGATGGATGGTTTGAAGAATAATATGGATGGTTTGAAGAAAGGCGTGGAATCTAAGATAGATGGCATGGAATATAAGATGGATGACTTGGAAGCTAAGATCGATGAAAAAATGAAAGACAACATGGAAAACATGAAGAATGATCTAAAAGAAGACATGGAAGGTTTGAAAAAGTTGATGCAAGAAATGTTTCCTAATGGTCAAAAGATGGTAGAGGAAACTCATGATGAGAACAAAATAAATGTTAATCGTGACTTCATAAACTCTAATGTTGGCGGGAAGAACCACCATATTCCAAAAATGGATATGAGGAAGTTTGATGGAAAGGATCCTATAACATGGATACTACTGATGGAGCAATATTTTGATCTCCATAATGTGCGAAACACACAAAAGGTATGCATTCCAACTTTACATTTAGAACAAAATACATTTGTATGGTATCGATGGCTTTGCTATCATAAAAAAATTGTCACTTGGTAAATTTTTACGGAGGAAATGATAGCACATTATGAGGATACAAAGAGCAACATCTTCTTTAGCCAATTCATAAATCTCAAACAAAAGGGTTTATTGCGGGAGCACATTGAGGACTTCCAAAAATTGAATATAAGGGTAACTGATATTCCAGAGGAACATAGGATTGATCTCTTCATAGGTACTTTAAAGGATAGCATCCAACATGAAGTTCACATTTTGGAACCCGATTCATTGGAGAAGGCATTCAGGTTGGCAAGAAAAATTTAATGTAAAATTATGGCGACAAGGAAGCCTACCACTCACTTCTATAAAGAAGGAAGTGTTGCTATGCCTAGATTTCCACAACCTACAAGGTTGACACCACAACAATTGGAAGAAAAAAGAGAAAAAGGGATTTTCTATAGTTGTGATAGCAAATACACTAAAGGTCATAAGTGTGCTGAGAAGAAATTATTTTACATAGATTGTGAAGAGGAAGAAGAAAATGAACAAGAAGAGGATATACACCTAGAACCAACCCTAGAAGAGGAAGAAATGAATCCGACCATATCGTGTAATGCACTGGCAGGAATTACCACTCCTCAAACTCTCAAGATAGAAGGACAAATCAAGAAGAAAAAGGTAATAGTGTTGATTGATTCAGGTAGCACCCATAATTTTATTCACTGTAAGGTAGCCAAGGAATTAAATTGTTTCCTATACCCAGCACCAGAATGTCAAGTGATGGTTGCAAATGGAGGAACTATAAATTGCTCTGGAAAATTTCATAATATCAAGCTAACCATGGGGGAATATGTATTGACTAGTCCAATGCTTTCCATTCCTATGGGAGGTGCTGATGTTGTACTAGGAGTACAATGGTTACAATCTTTGGGGACGGTAGCTTTTAATTTTCAAAAACTTTTCTTGAATTTTTTTTCAGAAGGAAAGGAAGTCGAATTACGGGGTATTGAAGGGAATCCGGGAAGGATAATAAGCTCTAATGTCATGACAAAGCTTCTAAAGAAAGAACAACAAGGCGTAATTGCAAAATTATGCTCACTAGAAGTTCCGACATCAAAATCATCTATTTCTGCAGATCTCCAACAAGTCTTGGACAATCATTCCAAGGTGTTTGAAACTCCCAAAGGACTCCCACTTATTCATGATCATGATCATGCTATTCATTTGATTCCAGGAAGTGTTCCTCCAAACATCAGGCCTTATAGATATCCTTACTTCCAAAAGAGCGAAATTGAATGTATGATTGCAGAAATGTTAGAGGCGGGTATAATTCAACCTAGTCATAGTTCTTTCTCTGCTCCTGTAGTATTGGTACACAAGAAGGATGGATCATGGCACATATGTCCGGATTATAAGGAGCTCAATAAGCTCACCATTAAAGATAAATTTCCCATTCCTGTGATTGATGAATTATTGGATGAATTACATGGAGCAATTTATTTTACCAAGTTGGATCTTCGTTCAAGATATCATCAAATTAGAATGAAGATTGAAGATATTCCAAAAACAACATTTCGAACTCATGAGGGTCACTATGAATTTTTGGTCGTGCCTTTTGGCCTTACCAATGCACCTTCTACATTTCAAGGGTTGATGAATTCAAACCCTTCCTTAGAGAATTTGTGCTAGTATTTTTTGATGATATACTAATCTACAATAGGTCTTGGAAGGATCATGTTGAACATGTTCATAGGGTGCTCAAACTATTGCAGGAGAAACAATTATATGCAAAAACATCCAAATGTTTCTTTGGCGTATAAGAAGTGGAATATCTAGGTCATATTGTATCTCACGAGGGTGTTAAGGTAGACCCTAACAAAATTAAAGCCATTAAGGAAGGGAAAGTCCCCACAACCATAAAGCAGTTGCGAGCATTTCTCGGGTTAACAGGGTATTATCTCAAGTTTGTTAAGAATTATGGGAGAATAGTAGCACCTCTAACAACATTATTGAAGAAAGATGCATTTTCATTGACTCCTGAAGCAACTAAGGCCTTTGAACATCTTAAAGAGGCAATGTGCCTAGCACTGGTCTTAGCTACGCCAGACTTCACAAAAACCTTTATTGTGGAATGTGATGCCTCAGGAAATGGAATTGGTGCAGTTTTAATGCATGAAGGAAGACCCATTTCTTTTGAAAGTCGTCCAATCAAAGGAAAGTATTTACAGAAACCTATTTATGAGAAGGAAATGTTAGCAATACTGCATGCACTAAAGAAATGGCGAACTTACCTAATGGGAAGACACTTCAAGGTAAAAACTGATCATGATAGTCTTAAACACTTTTTGGAACAAAGATTATCTTCAAAAGAGCAGCAAAAATGGGTCACAAAGATGTTGGGTTATGACTTTGAAATAATCTACAAAAAAGGAAAGCTTAATGTTGTTGCAGATGCACTCTCAAGAAAGAATGAAGAGGTGGAAGCATTTATTTGTGCCATTTCTATTATCCAACTAGATTGGATAACCAAAGCAAGAGATGAATGGAAGAAGGAAAAAGATGTATGGACACTCATTCAAAAGTTGCAGCAAGATCCTAGTACATCTGATACATTTAGTTGGAAAAATGATTCCTTATGGTACAAAGATCGCTTATATCTTTGTAAGAATTCCTAACTAAAACAAAAGATTCTTCTGGAATTGCACACTTCTCCTTTAGGAGGACACTCAGGATTTTTAAAAACTTACCACAGGGTGAAGAAAGAAATTTTTTGGGATGGCCTTAAATCTGATATTCAAAAGTTTGTGGCGGAATGTTTGGTTTGCCAGCAGAATAAAGTGGAGACAATTAAGACCCCGGGACTTCTACAACCTTTATCCATTCCAAGTCAGCGTTGGGAGGAGATTTCAATGGATTTTATCACAGGTTTACCTAAGTATGAAGGAAAGAATGTCATCATGGTGGTAGTTGATAGACTTACCAAGTATGCACACTTTTGTGCATTATCTCATCCATTTAAAGCAAGTACAGTTGCTACTACATTTGTGGACAGAATTCAAAAGCTACATGGAAGCCCAAGGGTTATTGTGAGCGACAGAGATCCCATTTTTACCGGAAATTTTTGGACGGAGTTATTTTCTTGTTTGGGTACTCAATTAGCTCATAGCTCATCTTATCATCCTCAATCTGATGGTCAAACTGAGATAGTAAATAAATGTTTGGAAGGATATATTTGTTGTTTTGTATCTAATAAACAAACACAATGGGTCAAGTGGTTACCTCTCGCTGAATGGTGGTATAACACTTCCTTCCATACTGCAGCAAAAATGACCCCATTTATGGCACTTTATGGATATCATACACCATCCATCACATCATCTTTAAGAGAAAATTCGAAGGTTCAAGCAGTGGAAGATCACATCGAGCATCAGCAAGAAGTTCTCCAACTCTTAAAGGATAACCCGAATTTGGCACAAAATCGAATGAAACAACAGGCAGATCAACATCGTAGCGAGAGAAGTTTTGATGTAGGAGATTGGGTATTTTTACGGCTACAACCATACAAACAAATGTCCCTCAAGCAAGCCAAGAAGGATAATAAATTATCGCCAAAGTACTATGGTCCTTACAAGGTGTTGCAAAAGATTGGTACTATGGCATACAAATTGGAGCTTCCTGCTTCTTCGCGAGTACATCCAGTTTTCCATGTTTCATGCTTAAAGAAGGTTATATGTGAAAATCTTCCAGTTCAAAAAATATTGCCAGAACTTGATGAGGAAGGAAAAATCATATTGGAACCTGAAGCAGTCACAGAAACAAGAACTCGACAACTACAAAATCGATCAATTTCAGAGTATCTCATCAAGTGGAAGAACTTACCCACTGAAGATTCTACATGGGAGGATGAGAATTTTATACAGAAGCACCCAGAGCTACTCAAGCATTGAGGACAACACTTTTTTGAAGGAGAGGGCATGTTAGGTCCCTATATTACTAGTATAGTCCCTTATTGTTGTTAGTGTAACCCCCTTATTGTTATTATTGTACCCTTGTAACCCCCATTTTGTTATTATTGTGCCCTTAAATTATTATTGTTAGGTCGGCTAGGATTACATTGTGGCCCACTAGGATTACATTATGGCCCCATGGACTCCTATATATAGAAAGGAGGTTTTGTAATTTGTATCATCCAAGAATTGTTCATTCATGTAATGTATTGGAGGTTGCCCCCTCGAAGTGGTTTATTTCTATGGCGTTGATATCTCTTTTCTTCTCTTTTTGGAGCTGGTTTCACAAAACACACAAACCACTCGAAGCATTCAAACATAGACATACAAACCATTCAAGGAAAGAAACACAAAGTAAATTAAAAAAATGAATGATATGGTCATGCCAAGCAAAGAAATCATAATGTGAATTGAATTTTATCTCAAACACATACATAATTGTTACACCATTTTTTGGTCATCTAATTTTTCATCATTAGATGGACCCAAGTACACCATGTAAGACCAGTTTTACCCCAAGTAAAACTGCTTTCACTATGTTAATTAGGAAACCCCAAAAGGAATAATTAATTAAACCATAATTTAATTATTATTCCCAGTCATGTTTAACCCAAAAACAAAGAAACTAATGAGATAAACCCATAGTTATCTTATTATTTTCTAGGAATAATTATTTAAATAATATTCCTTGTTAAATATGACCAAATCAACCACCATTAATCAACTAAATCATTATTTATTTGATTATATCCCAACCACTTCCTTAAAAAGATAAATAAATCATTTATTTACTTATTTTTCACTAATCAAGGGATTTGACCCAAGTCAAACACCCTTTCCCTCCAACAAATAATAATAAAATATTCCATAGAGGTGGATCTAGATGTGATTAACACTATTTTAATCATGCACCAAGATCTAGAAGGACCCAATATTTTGTTATAAATAGGAGGGTTTTCCCCATCATTCTTCACCTTTTGTTGCATACTAGATCACTCTGGATCTATACACTCGGTCTCATTTTTCTGTCATTGTTGCTCCCATTGAGCTCTACCTTCTACATTGGGTTTTCTACATCTACAAGAGAGAGAAAGCTTAGATCTGAAGTGCTGAGGACTACAAAGAACCCATCCTATTGAGGAGATCTGGATACACCTTCTTGTTTCCTCCCAGGTGCCCTGTAATATAAAAATTCATTCAAAAATCGTGTTCTTGTCTTGTCTGTTGGATGCATGGAGCAAACTCTTTACTTCACTGCTTAATATCTTTCCATTTATAGATCTGTTTGTTGCAGCACCTTAACTACTAATTGCAGATCTGAAGATGTTTTGCAGCCATTATTGTTGTTAGGGCTATTAGTTATGCGTAGCTAAAGTGGTTCTTTTTCGTACGCTTCGACAAAGAATTCATACTAACAATAATAATGATAATTTAAATATGTGACAATGTTTACCTCAACTGGAACCAAATTAGATCCATCTAAATAGGATTTATCATGCTTTGAGAGGGATAAAATCCCTTGAGGTTCAAACCTTTCCTCAAGTTATACAATCTAAAGCGAAGGTTCGCACCTCGTGGGATTTGATTCCTCTTGGTGCATGACATATACAATTTTAGATGGATCTAAGCTAGTTTGTATCATCCAATAATTGTTCATTTATGTGATGTAAAATAGGTTCCCCCCTCGAAGACACTAATTTTCAAGTTGTTCATCTATTATGTCTTCTGTATTGTGATTTGGTTACATAAAATTTGGTATCAAAGCTTTGGATTCTAGGGTTTCGCTTCTTCAAATAAGCCATCTTGGAATTTTCGCTATAAAATTTTTTGTACAGCGCTATAGAAGCTAAAATTTCGACCATGTAGAGCTGAATTTTTTTAAAATTTCTTTTAGTAATTTCAGATCTTGGTTTGCTATATTTGTTGAGATATGTGTTGGACTCACGATTGTCTTTAGACGAAAACCCGCAGGCACTAGTCTCTGCTACAATCACCAAAGTTAGGATCCAAGAGAGGCGGTTAATCCATGTCATGAAACAAACGGGGAACATTGAACCCAATGTCCAACAATCTACCCCCCAACGTGAGCCAGGTGAGTTTCGAACTCGAGACTTGTCGCTCTGATACCACTTTGGATTCACGATTTCCGTTAGACCAAAACCTGTAGGCATTATTCTCCGCTACAATCACCAGAGTTAGGATCCACGAGCGGCTGTTAATCCATGTCGCGAAACACATGGGGAGCATTGAACCCAATGTCCAAAAATATGGTCCGAAAAAATTAATGTTTTTGCATGCTCCAAAATTCAATCTCAAACATGTGGCCTAGGGAAAATTGTCATAAATTCCTTTTCAAGAATAAGTTTTGAATTCTATAAAAATTTAATTAAATTACAAGGAATTTAGTTTCTTTTGTAACAATTTCATGGTCGAAGGCTAAAACAGCGACACGTGGAATCCCATACAAGTTCACTCTACTGAACCATTCCATAATCAGCTCATCGTGGGAAATTTTAGATAAATTTATCCTGAAGAATCCAATATTGCTATAAGTTGTGGGATTGGAAAGAAGTCTCATAGGGATAATATAGGAAAAAAATTTAGACCTTGGGAGACGTGAATTATAGAGAGGCAACAATTTCAATATCAAGATCCAAAAAGAAAGAAAAAAAAAAGGTGTGTATTTTTTAAAATTATAATTTTTGTTTGAAAAATAATTTTGAAGTAATTGATAGGGAATGTTAGATGATTTATATAATTATTTAGTTCCAAAATTTCTCGAAAGAAAAAAATGGACACTCCCAGTAAGAAACTAGAAAGCTCTACTATGACGCATGAAGAAGAGGAAGAAATGCAACATGATATATATCTCTCACAAAGAGTAACTAAAAATGAATTGGAAGTGATGATGAATATTAATATGGATGATTTGGAATAAAAAATAAAAGTAGACATTGAGGGTTTGAAGGATTATTTAAAAGCAGATATGGAAGCTTTGAAGGAAGCTTTGACAAAGTTTCTATAAGAAATGCTTCCCAATGGTGAAAAGATATTCCATGAAACTCATGATGAGAACAAAAGGAATGTTAATCATGATTCTAGATAATCTAACTTTGGGTCGATGGTTAAGCACATTCCAAAGTTCAATATAAATAATTTTTATGATAGGGATCCAGTAACATGGATACTACAAATGGAGCAATATTTTGATCTACATGATGTGCATCACATACAAAAGGTACTTTTTGCATCTTTATATTTAGAAACCAATAATTTTGTATGTTATCGATGGCTTTTTCCTCGTAAACCACTTTTCACTTGGTCAATTTTTATAGATGAAATGATATCACATTATGGGGATATAGAGAGAAACACCTTCTTTAGCTAATTTATAAATCTAAAAGAAAAGGTTTCAATGGCAAAGCACATTTAGGACTTCCAAATATCGAATCAAGGAAATTGATATTTTGAATGAACATAAGATTTATGTCTCCATAGGTACTTTAAAGGATAAAATACAACGCGAGGTTTTCCTTTGGGAAACTAATTCATTGGAGATGACATTGAGGGTGGAAAGAAATGTTGAAAGAAAAATTATGACAATAAGGAAGTCTACCACTTACAACTGTAAAGATGGAAGTTATGTTTCTCCTAACTTCCCACAGTATACAAGGTTGACACCAAAATAACTGGAGGAAAGAGGAGAAAAAGGGATTTGTTACATTTCTGATAGAAAATACAATAAAGATCATAAGAGTGCTAAGAAGAAATTACTTTAAATAGATTGTGAAGAGGAGGAAGAAAATGAACAAGAAACATCAAAATAACATGAGATACCCCAAGAACCAACCCCAAAGAAAGAAGACATGAATCCGAACATAACTTGTAATGCATTGGAAGGAATTACCACTCCTAAAACTCTCAAGATAGAAGGCTATATCCAGAGGAAAATGGTAATAGTTCTGATTGATTAGGGTAGTACCCATAATTTTATTCATTGTAAGATAGCCAAGGAATTGAATTCCTTTCTATATCTAGCACCAAAGTGTTAAGTTATGGTTACAAATGGAGGAACTATAAATTGCTCTGGAAAGTGCCATAATAGCACTAACCATGGAGAAAATATGTATTGAATAGTCCAATTCTTTCCATTCCCATGGGTGGTGTTGATGTTGTACTTAAATTCCAATGGTTACAATATTTGGGGATGAAAAATTTTAATTTTCAATAATTTTTCTTGAATTTTTCTACAAATGAAAGGAAATTGAATTAATGGGTATCACAGGGGAAATACAGATGATAATAAGTTATAATGGCATGAAAAATATTTTTAATAGAGAAAAACAAGGCATAATTGCACAATTATGCTCACTAGAGGTTCAAACATCGAAATCATCCATTTCTCCAGATCTCCAGAAAGTATTGGACAATCATTCCAAGGTATTTGAGACACCCAAAGGCCTCCCACCTATTCATGATTATGATCATGCTATTCACTTGATTCTAGGAAGTGTTCCTCTAAACATCAAGCCTTATAGATATCCCTATGCCCAAAAGTGAAATTGAACATTTGGTCACAAAAGTACTAAAGGCCAGTATAACTCAACCTAACCAAAGTTATTTCTTTGCTCAAGTTGTATTGGTGCACAAGAAGGATGGATCATGGCATATGTGTATGGATTATAGGGAACTGAACAAGCTCATTATTAGAGCAAACTTTCCCATTTCCGCCATTGATGAATTGTTGGATGAATTACATGGAGCAATTTACTTCACCAAGTTGGATCTTTGTTTAGGATATCATCAAATTAGAATAAAGGCTGAAGACGTTATGAATACAACATTCATAACTCATGAAGGTAATTATGAATTTTTGGTCATGACTTTTGGCCTTACTAATGCACCTTCCACATTTCAAGGTTAGATGAATTAAATTTTCAACCCTTAGAAAAATTGCATTAGTATTTTTTGATTATATACTAATCTACAACAAGTCTTGGAAGGATCATGTTCAACATGTTGACAAGTTTCTCAAACTATTGGAGGAGAAACAATTATATTAAAAAAACTCCAAATTTTTATTTGGAGTATAGGAGGTGGAATATTTGGGTCACATTGTATCTCATGAGGGTGTTAAGGTAGACCCTAACAAAAATAAATCCATTAAGAAATGGAAAATCCCCACAACACTAAAGCATCTTCATGGATTTCTCAGGTTGGCAAGGTATTATCACAAGTTTGTTAAGAATTTTGGGAGAATAACAACACCTCTAATAACATTACTGAAGAAAGATGCATTTTCTTGGACTCCCAAAAAAAATAAGGCCTTTGAACATATTAAAGAGGCAATGTGCCAAGCACCAGTCTTAGCTACACTAGACTTCACAAAAACCTTTATTGTTGAGTGTGATGCCTCAGGAAATGGAAATGGTGTTGTTTTAATGCAAGAAGGAATGCCCATTTATTTTTAAATCTGTCCAATCAAGGGAAAATATTTGCACAAAAATATTTATGAGAAGGAAATGTTTGAAATACTACATGCACTAAAGCAATGACAACCTTAACTAATGGGAGGAAACTTCAAGGTAAAAATAGATCATGATAGTCTTAAATGATCTTTGGATAAAATATTATCTTCAGAATAGAAACAAAAATGGGTCACAAAGATGTTTAGTTATGACATTGAAATCATCTACAAAAAATGGAAGCAAAATGTTTTTGTAGATGAAATCTCAAGAAAGGATGAGGATGCGGAAGAATTTATTTGTGCCATTTCTATTATCTAACATTATTGGATAAATGAAGTAAGGGATAAATGAAATAATGAAGAATAGGTGTGGAAATGCATTCAATATTTACATCAAGATCCCAATACATATGATACATTTATTTGGAGAAATGATTCATTATGGTATAAATAATGCTTATATATATGTAAGAATTCCGAACTCAAACAAAATATTCTTTTGGAATTTCAAACTTCCCCCTTAGGAGGGCACTCAGGATTTTCAAAAACTTACCACAGTGTCAAGAAGGATTTTTTTTGGGATGAACTTAAATAATATATTCAATAATTTGTGGCAGGATGTTTGGTTTGACAAAACAATAAAGTTGAGACAATTAATACCCAAGTCTGTTACAACATTTATCCATTCCGAGTCAGCGTTGGGAAGAGGTATCTATGAAATTTTTCACAGGTTTACCCAAGTCGAAAGGAAAGAGTGTCAACATGGTGGTAGTTGATAGACTTACCAAGTATGCACACTTTTATGCACTATGTCATCCTTTCAAATCCAGTACAATTTCTACTACATTTATCGAAACATTTCAAAAGCTACATGGAAACCCAAAGATTATTGTAAGTGACAAAGATCCCATTTTCACTGGAAAATTTTAGACGTAATTATTTTCATGTCTTGGTACCCAATTAGCTCATAGCTCATTTTATCATCCTCAATATGACAAGAAAACTAATATATTGAAAAAAAATTGGAAGGATATCTTTTTTTCTTTGTATCTGATAAAAAAACACAATTGGTCAAGTGGTTACCTCTAGCTAAATTTCCATATAACACTTCCTTCCATACTGCAAAAAAAATGACCCTATTTATGGCACTTTATGGATATCATCACCCGTCCATCACATCATCTTTAAGAGAAAATTCTAAGTTTCAAGTAGTGGAAGATCACACCGATCATCAACAAAAATTTCTCCCACTCTTAAAGGATAACCTCACTTTTGTGCATAATCGAATGAAACAATAGGCATATCAACATCACAATGAAAAAAAATTTGGCGTAGGTAACTAGGTGTTTTTACAGCTACAACCATACAAACAAATGTCCATCAAGAAAGATAAGAAGTAGAATAAAGTATCACCCAAGTAATATGGTCCTTACAAGGTGTTACAAAATATTGGTACTATGGCATACAAACTGGAGTTTCTTGCATATTCTTGAGTACAACTATGTTTCCAAGTTTCATGCTTAAAGAACGTTATAGGTGAAAATCTCCCAGTTGAAACAATATTTCCAAAAGTTGAAGAAGAAGGAAAAATCATATTGGATCTTGAAGAAGTCATGTAAACGTGAAACTAACAGCTACGAAATCAATCAATTTAAAAGTATCTCATTAAGTGGAAGAACTTACCTGCTAAAGGTTAAACATGCGAGGATGAGAATTTTATACAGAAGCATCCAAAACACTCAAGGATTAAGGACAAAAATTGTTTTGAAGGAGAGGGGCATGTTAGGTCCCTATAATACTAGTGTAGCATCCTTATATTTGTTATTGTTAGTGTATCCACCTTATTGTTATTGTTGTGCCCATGTAGCCCCCATATTGTTATTATTTTAGAAGCCCACTATTATTATTGTTGTGCCCTTACATTATGATTGTTATGTAGCCTCTGATTATAGTGTGACCCCTTAGAATCCTATATATAACAAGGAGGTATTTTAATTTTTATCATCCAATAATTGTTCATTTATGTGATGTAAAGGAGGTTTCCCCCCCTGAAGAGGGTAATTTTAAAGTCATTGATATATTCTTTCTTCTATTTTGTGATGTAGTTGAATAACATCATATGCACACCATCATGGGGGTTCACTATGTTAAGAAATATATTACCATGATCATTCATAAAGGGAGTTTTAAAATTGTGAAAATTAAAGTCAATGTATTGTAGGTATTGTGGGGGGGATGTTGGATAGGTGGTTTTTAGGTATCAGGGGGTATATAGCCAAGAGATACTTGTTCCATTTTTTGAAGATGACAATGACTCAAGAGTTGGAGGAATCGGTTTTGTATTTTATGGATCGAATAAAACTACCTCCAAGCCACAAGCATGATGGAATGTTGTCCTTATGGACTTGTTCTCTTTTGTGTGATTCTAGGCACACACATAAGTTATAGTATGTTTACTTGATTATCAAGAGATACTGCATATCTCTAAAGGGTTAAATGGGAAATTAATTGTTTCATATTTTGTGTCTTATTTCATTAAATACATTTAGGAGATGAAATGGACATAATTTCAAAAGGTATAACACCAATGTTTGTTTCATAGTCTTAATAAGCGACGTTGAGTTCTAGCATGTGTATAAGAAATTGCAGAACCACTGTGGCCAAGCCATGGTCAAGTCCTTTTGTAATGGCTCAGGAAAAATCCTTATCCTTATCCCATTTAAACCGTTTTCCATGGTCATGGTTGGATATATCAAGTCGAGCAAGGGTTGAATTTTAGGCCAGATTGCTATTCATAAGACCATAGGCTTAACACAATGAAATGTTGGTGAATGAGTGACCAATATTGATTGGGAGGTGAATGACGACTGAGAAAGGGCCTAGGATGATGTAAACCTGGAGCAGTCACATCCCGGAAGCTCAGAGTAAGTGGATCGAAGGGAAGGGTAGGGTTGATTAGGGCCAGGCTAGTATGACATGATTGGGAACATCAAAGTTGCAAGTGTAATGAAATCCTAGGACCAATAGAAAGAAAGGGTGTGAAAATAATGGTGGCCCCACATTACACCTAATTTTGGGAGGAGTTGGAAGTGGAGGATGTTGTGATTAGAAGAGGATTGGAGTGGGAGGGCCCCACAGGACAACTCATCTTGAGAGACACTCCCTGGCGAGAATCCAAATGAGCACACTTTAAAGAGGAGAAGGATGATGTGAGATGGGTTACAATGGCATACAAAAACCTAGCAATCTATCCATTAGAGTCTCACATACCAAAAAATGTGTCAAACCAATGGGTCAACCCCGGATAAAAATGATGAGCTCACTATTGCAAAGTCTAGGTAACAAAGTGCGGGAGACGAAAATGTTTCTGACATATAATGACCCGTTAAGTGGTGAGTGGAATATGTGTGTATATAAGGCATATATATATTCATGTATATATGTATAAGGATTGAAATAAAGCATAGCAAAGGGTATGGACCCAAAACCCATGAGTGGGTTGGAAACCAACAAGAAATTTCCAAGTGGCACTAGGAGGATAGTCATGGGGTATCGCCATGTGGCCACACTTTAAATAGGAGAAAGATGATGTGATATGGGTTGCAGTGGCATACACACACCTAGAAAGCCATCATTTGGACTCTCACAGACCCAAAAATGGGTCAAACAAGTAGGTCAACCTCAGAAAAAAATTATGAACTCAATATTGCAAAGTCTAGGTAATAGAGCACGGGAGACGAAAATTTCGTCAACATATAATGACCCATAAAGTGGTGAGTGGGATATGTGTATATATAAGGCATATATATATATATTCATGTATATATGTATAAGGCTTGAAATAAATCATAGCAAAGGGTGTGGACCCAAAACCCACGAGTGGGTTGGAAACCAACAAGAAATTTCCAAGTGGCACTGGGAGGATAGTCATGGGGTATAGCCATGTGGCCAGACCAATGAGGTGGCACTTTTTGATTCATCGGAATTTAAATGGTCACATATCATGATCCGAAGGACATATTTAGGTAATTTTTTATATCACTAGAATCTTCTTGGTGATATTAATGAAATGCTGATGTCAAACTAAGCTTTTAAGTAAGTTAAAAATATAGAATTTTTTAGGTCCCATTTCCATAGCGACACCTAGGATCTTGGGTTAACATAGTAACAAACTCCTCTTGATTGGTGTAATGGTGAGGAATAGGATAGGAATATTACACTTGGTTATACATGCAATCAATTCATAACCATTCCGTCACAATACTACTATGCTATGCAACACAAGAAACACACAAAATTCACCAAAATCCCTCATATCACATGCACACGTATTCCAAGTGTGAAATATTAAACCACTTAAATAGTAGTGTTAATATACCATGAAAAACCATACACACATCCATGTAGTCATTTCTTCCAATACCAAAAATCAACAGGTATCCATTGTCACATTAAAATCTTGTCAAAACCTTCATGATGAAAAATAGAAAACATGTGCAATACAATTTAATTTTCCATTAAAATAAATCATACCCACATTCAGTTAAAATAATCAGAGTTAGAGCTCAACCCTAGCTCTAGATATCCAAGAATTGGACCTACTCCTTTATTGATTATGTAGTAGGATACCAATTTATTTCCAAAGGTCTATAGTTGAAACCTTTGCTCTGCATTTCTTTTGCAATAGATACCATCTTATCCAAGTGTTGAACTTGGAATCTCTAATACCACTTTGTAACATACCTCCCACTATCCCTAGCCCTTACTATGGGTAAAAGGAGGAAATTGATTTTAATACCTGACCTCTAAGGTCTATTTATGGAAATGGGGCCTAATTTTTTCAATTTTTTCATCTTCCTCAAAATTCAAAATGGATACCATCATTGCATTTGTATCATAGATACCTTTCCACAGTATAAAGTTTTCTTCAATATGATTCCCATATCAAAATATATGGTAATTAAAATATTTTCTTATCATATAGTACCATGTCATCTGACCTTCCATGTGGTGCCCACGTGGCTACTCCAATCATATCAAGTGTTGGGCGCAACTGAGATTGGAATCAATTTTGGCTAGGTATCCACATTTTGAGGAGTGGAACGCGAAGTATACCAAGCAACAAAGTATTTTGGATATAATGCGCAGTATCTTAGGGGCTTCGGGGTGGGTCGAAGCCCCTCATTTTTGTAACAAGTTTGGGTTGTATTTTTATTATTTCATGGTATTTAAACCATGGTATTGTGTCGATGTAATGTTATATAAAGGGATGTAATGATATGTTAGAACACAGAGAATTTTAAGTTCTATGGTTAAGGGCTAGTTTTTTATCTCTATTTTGTAGTGAAGGAAATGCTTTGTAGCTGAGTGTGTAGAGACCTTAGAAGATTTTGCATCTTAGAGCATAGACAACCTGTAGTTTTGTGTGCAGGTCAGGGAGTTGAATGTGCTTAAAATATCCATCATAATAAAGAAGAATAAGCATTGATATCGAATTCTATTTTCTTATGTGATTCTTGTCCATTTGCTTAATATTAGTTATTACAAAGTAGTTTTTACAGTTGTGCAGTATAACAATGCAGTTTTTGATGTTATATAATGTGTTCTATTCAATGTGGCGAAGTAAGTGAATGGTTTTATACAGGGAAGTAATTTTATTTATGTTAAAAGATAATGGAAACATAATGGATTAACCACATCGTGCAGTCCCTCAAGGTTGTAGAACCTGGTTCTGTAACCACACATATTCACCTTGAGTGAGACTGCAATATGCTTGCAAGTCATTTCTGAAATGGAGTGATAAAGGGTTTTGTTGGTGTGCGACATAGATCTAACCTAGGTCAATCCCAAACACACCAACAAATGAATCCATTGTTGGGACTAGGATCTATTTGAGGGATATCTAGATGTGGAGCCCATCAAGGAAGAAAATTCAAGATTAGATAGTACAAAAGGAGTGATAATTTCTAGATCAATATAACATAAACCCTCATTTTACATCCGAAGCTTGGTTACAGAGTTATCTTTTCACAGAGAAGTACGAAATTTTCTCCGGATCATTTCCTGTTGAATTATATGAGTGGGTGTCAAGGTTTACTGAAACGAAGGATTTCTTTAAGAATGAAAAACCTACAGTGTGGAAAAATGAGTTGATATAATGAATCAAGAACACTAACAATAGGATTGCAAGGGTTGTTGACTTCTGGATTGATAACATCTTGGGTGGATTCATTACCGAGTTTGCTATCGACTTGACTATGTCCTATAGTGAAGCAGAGTAAAGATTCTTCAAAGGACCATGAGGTAGGTTTATAAATTATTTGAAAATCTAGATAAAGATGCTTTTGTGTGAAAACTGAAATTTTGTAGATGCAATCAGATTTCTAGTTTACTTATGTTTGGAGGAAGAAGTAAGTCTAAGCACGAAATTGGTACAACGTGAAGTGGAAAAAGGTATAGAGTAGATACCAAAAAGAGATATCGCAAATAAGATTCGAAGACCTTCATAGAGATTGATTATAGTCCTCTATTGAGTGAATATGAAGGTGAAAAAGAATAAAAATACTCAGGGAACTCCCACTAAACTTCGCAGTATACCCCATTCCAGCCTGAGAGTTCACCGAAGCTTGAATCTAGTAGTAGTTAGGGTGTTGGTGGTCTCCCTGCTCCCCATACACCTCCTACCGCCCATCCCCCTCCCCCTCCCCCTTAGACACCCCCCCCCCCCCTCCACCTCCCCCTTAGACCCAAAAAGAGGTATGGTTGATGATATTAAGCTACCCATTTTTAGAGGAACTGGGTCAGAGGATCCATAATCGTATTCAGTTGTAGCCGAAGATATATGTAAAACAAAGAAGATTAATGATGAAGATATAAGAAAGGTGCGGTTCATTATGAAGTTGTGAGATAGATCACTTACATGGTACATGAAATATTCAACTAATCAGACTGGTACATTTGGAGACATTAAGAAAGCATTGATACAAGAGTTTAAGAAGCTGAATTATGAATTGTAATGCATTAGTGAGTTAAAGGAGATCATGAAGAAAACTATTGAGTATGTGTGGGACCCTGATCAAATATTTTAGGTATTATTGGATCAAGTAAGCTTCAAGATACCTCCGTAACAACATAAGGAATGGTTATAGATGCATTACTACCACATATCAGGATGTCATTAATGCAACAGAAGATAGAAACTCAAGTTTAAGCTATCGAAATTGTGATGAAGTTGGAGGCCTCACTTATATGAGACACTAATGCTGGTATGCAACAGATTCATAGCTAGTTGGAAAATATGACCTTGAAATTGTAGGATATCAAGAAGGGTAAAGAAGTTAGAAAATAATTATTGTGTACAAAACACAAATCAAAGGGCCATTCTAAGGAACATTGGCATGTTTTCAAAGATTATTTGGCTAGTTGAGCACCTAATCCCTTGAATGCACGATCCAATCAGTGGTGCAAGATATGTAGAACTAGAGGCCAAAATAACCCAAAAGAGTGTTATTTATTGCAGAAATATGTGTAGATCACAAGAAATCTCATTAAAAACTTTTGTAGGCTAGTAGGACATGATGAGAATAAATGTCGAAGTTATGACATGATGATAGAGCACAATTTTGATACTTACATAATACAAATAGAAGAGCACACACATGAGGCCAGTGGAAAATGCGGTGGTAGAGGAGGTTATCAAGGAAGATGTTGAGGAGACGGAGCTAGTCGAGGATGTGGACAAGTCATCTTCTATAACTGTGACCAGGAAAATCGTTTTGCAATAGAATTCCAGAATCCCACTACGACATGTAAGTATTGTAAATCATTTGATCATGTATTTGAATAGTGCCTTGTGTTTATGGTGAAGATGAAAGAAAAAAAGGAACCAACAGCCCACAAAAAATATCTAAATGGTTGAAAGAAGGATCTATGAACCCTAAAGGAAAGAAGGAATTTGAAATCTAGGTGCATGGATTAGAAAGAATCTAGAGAAAGTTCATGTTTTAGATGTTCAGAAAGAAAAGAAAATTTTTATGGAAGTGAAGAAAAGTTTTATGGATGCAGGAGCTTTGAATTATACTACACATCCAAGGCCTAGTAGCTGCGACATGTCATTAGTTCTGACACAGAACCAAGCATTGATGTAAGATCAAGATTTGCAATAGAATTCAATATATCAAGTAATTAATTTAAGATATTTTCTCTAGACTCCTGTGAAGTTTTTAAAAGATAAAATGTTGTAGAAGGGCTTCAGGATCTGATAAATTATTGTGCATCAAAACAGACACCATGAAGTGAGATGCATGCAGTTAATAATGTACATCATCAAAAGAGAATAGACAAAGAGGCGAGACTTAGTGCACAAATAGGAGAATATGAAATGGATTAGGTTATTTTGGATTTGGGCTTTGATCCTAATTTCTTGAAAAAATAGACATGGTAAATAATGGGTAAGACAAAGCTAAAATGGTCAAATATTTAGTTAGGAATGGAAAATCAGAAAAATAACTTTCCTATGGGAAGACTATCAGGTGTCACAGTAGATATTGAAGGAGTTCACACCATTTTTTATTTTGAAGTAATAGAAATGGTTGATGACATTAATCCTTATCCTGATTTACTTGGAATTAATTAGGAAATTGACAATCTAGCCATCATTAATCTAAAGAAGAGACAAATGATATTTGAAGGAATCAATATGAGGTTGATTGCTCCTTTAGATCCACCAGAAGGAGTAAGATATATAGAGCTAGCAAGATAAGAATACAACATAACATACATAGATAATGTCTATCAATTGATAGCTAAGGAAGAATATTATATTAACCCTACTGCGTATGGAAAATTGAGTTGGGATCATGATATTATGTTAATATCATATGCAAAAAAATAACTAGAGAATTGGCGAAACAGATTGCATGAAATATCCACAAAGCATTGTGCAAGAATAACGAAAGTAGTTTGTTGTATGACATCTAAGGTATGTAACCTACCTTATTATGATGGTTGGGGTAAAGTAGAAAATTTTCTTAATGATTATGAAAAAGGGATACCAGAAGATAAAAAATTGTTAGCTTTGGATACATCCCTAATATATACCCCTTACTAGATGGTGGTACACACACAAGAACAATATAGGAGATAGGAAGATATGTCGAAGATTAAATGTGGATAAGGTTGGACAAGTAGAAATAGAAATGTAGAATAAATATGATGGTGAAGTTGACACAAGAGAGAATATCTAACTGTGCACTACAACATGGAAGGGGATTCCATAAGAGAAATGGGTACATGGATTTATTCACACATTGGATACAATTCCTAATAATTGGTACGTAGAAATAGACTTGTGACATGGTACTATGAACTGGGAAAACTTGGTTGATGGTTTTATTCAAACATTCAGCTTTGAGGATGAATTCCCAAGCATATGTTACTTCAAAAGAAGAAGAAGACCCCTAAAACATTGACATAATAGAATCAAAAGGGAACTGTGAAGTACATGGACCAAATATAGAGATGCAATATATCATACAAACATTGAAGATGAAGAAGGTGAACTTTGGATCAAAAGAAGATCCCAGGTAAACAGTAGGAGATTAGTAGGATGAGGAGACAATCAGCAAATTCACAAAATTTGAAGAACTATTTCCCAGTAAATTTTCATATATGAAGGGAATATTAGGAGATTTGGGAGTCATGAAGATTCCCCTAAAAGATGATGCAAAGCGATTCATGCAAATACCTTATAGGTTGAACCTGAAGTACAAGGAGAAAGTGAAGCTAAAACCAGATAAGATGATAACAACAGGGATTATTGAATCTATCAAAGAGTGATAATGGGTAAGTCCTATTGTGGTGTAGGAAAGGAAAACAAAAGGAGAGATCATGATATGTGTAGACCTAAGGAATTTGAATGATGAATTCTTACACGATCCTTTTCCAACCCCTTTCACAGATGACATATTTGATAATGTAGGAGGTCAGGAAGCCTATTAATTTACAGATGGATTTTCAAGATATCATCATATCAGAATTGCACCTAAATATTGACACAAGACCAAATTTTCTATAGAATGGGGCTCATATCATTATACAATAATTCATTTTGGGTTGAAAAATTCCCCTCCTATATTTTCCAGAGTGGTGGTCGTAACTTTAAAGGATTACATTCACAATTTTTTGGAGGCATATTTTGGTGACTATACCATATTTGGATTGTTGAAAAAACATGTTGGGAGCTTGAGGCTTATGATTGAGACTTGTAGACAACATCAGATTTCTTTGAATTTGAAAAAGTGCATATTATGTGTACATTTTGGTATATTGTTGGGGCATATTGTTTGCATGCAAGGACTTATGGTGGAACCTGAAAATATTGTTGTCATTATGAACTTGGATCCATTTAATACAAAAAGACAGCTACGCACTACATTGGGACATACATGATAGTACATAAAATTCGTTAAGGAATATACGCAGATCACTGCGCCAATGGAAAAATTGCTGAAGAAAGATTGAATTTTCAGTGGGATGAAGAATTCCAGAATAGCCTCAACATAATAAAAGAGAATACAATAACTGTGCCTATTCTAGTATTCCATGACTATAATAAGGACTTCCATATCCATGTCGATGCTTCTTCCATAGCTTTAGGAGTGGTATTGGCACAACCTGATGAAGGAGAAATTGACCATCCTATTGATTTTGCAAATAGGAAGTTTTCTACAGCGATGAAGAATACATTACCAAAGAAAGGGAAGGTATAACTATCAGTGTATGCTCTGCAGAAATTCAGACATTATTTGTTGGTATCACATTTTAAGATGTTTACATATCATTCTGCATTGAATTACTTGGTAAATAAGCATGTCGTAGGAGGGAATTTTTGCATATGTTTATTATTATTTGAAGACTATGACTTAGAATTTGTTGTTAAACTAGGAAGGCTGAATGCAAGATATGACCATCTGTCAAGAATAGAAACATGAGAAGAACCAAATAGCATAGAAGATAATATCCTTGATGCGCATTTATTTGTAATCAAAGTAGAAAATGACCACTTTGTAGACATTATTCACTTTTTGACCATAGGGATGGCTCCTTTAGAATATACTACGCAGTAGAAGAAATAATTGGTGTTTAAGGTAGTTGATTTTTCATTGGTATCTGGATAGTTATATAATATTGGAGAAGATGAGATATTGTGCGGATATGCTCCTGAACATGAAAGATCGATGTTTCTAGCAGAATCTCATGGAGGCACAACTGGTGGAAATTATGCAGGAAAGGCTATTGCACATAAGATCTTGAGGGTAGGATTGTGGTGGCCCACACTACATAAATATGAAAAGGAGTATTGTAGAGCATTTGATGTATCTCAATGAATAGGGAAGCCCTCTAAAAGAGATGAGATGACATTAGTTCCACAAGTAACGTTGCAATATTTTGAAAAATGGGATATTTATTTTGATTGACCTATCAACCCACCTGGAAAGAAGACTGGTGAAAGTTACATAATAACTACAATTCATTATTTGATAATATGGGCCGAAGCAAAAATACTAAGGAACTGCAGCACATACACTGCAAAAAAGTTTATCTTTGAGTATATATTTTCTATATTTGGGTGTCCAAAGATATCTATGAGTGACCAAGGCTCATGTTTCTTGAATAATACTATCGAAGAATTGACTGAAAATTTCCAAGTCTACCACAAGAAGAGTAGCCCTTATCACCCTTAGGTCAGTGGGACAGTTGATGAATTTAATAAGATTTTGGAGACTGCACTCAGCAAAGTATGAAATGTCAACATAGATGACTATGATCTCAGAATTCCAACTATATTATGGGCTTACAGGACCACATGCAATAAATTTACAGGTTAAACACCCTTCAGGTTGGTATATGGACAAGAAGTTGCAATGCCGATGGAGTATATTGTGCCTAGTTTAAGAATTTCATCCTTCAAAGATATGGAAGACCCTGAAAGAATGGAGGAAATAATGTCACAATTGGTTTCTTTGGAAGAATACATATTTATAGTAGGATTCCACTAGCAAGTGCAAAAAGAAAGGGAGAAGGCTTGACATGATATCTCTGAAGAAAGAGAGATGGTGTCTATGCTCCTTTTGCAAACATCATTACAAGGAGATGAAATAATAGCCTCAACATAAATAAATAACATAAAAGGTACAAAAAATTAACCGTAGAATATGGAGTTCCATAATTTTTGTGGAACTTGAGATGGTTAATTGATGCATCAAATTCCTGGGGTTGCAACTTTTGCATAAAATCTCCATTTGGGGTGCACAAAACCTCATTGGAAAGAATATTTGATAATTATATTTTTTTTCTGGGGCCAAGGTATTCCATGGAAATCCCTGGGCTCATGAATGGCCATACAATACCATTTATGTCCCCAAAATATCCTCAAACATTTGGGACTAGAATATATGCCAAGAAGATAGAGAATTGTTGAGTTAGTGGGTGGCCATTTATATCAACCTAGATGAGTCCTTCCCCTTTCAGAAGTAATGGTATCTATTGTGTTATGAAACCAGCTCAAAAAATAGAACAAAAGAGAGATCAACGCCTTAGAAATAGCCACTTCGAGGGGGAAACCTCCAATACATTACATAAATGAACAATTCTTGGATGATACAAATGACAAAATCTTCACCCTATATATAGGAGTCCATGGGGCCACAATGTAATCCTAGCCGACCTAGAAATAATAATGTAAGGGCACAATAATAAAAATATGGGGGTTACAGGGGTACAACAATAACAATAAGGGGGTTACACTAACAACAATAAGGGACTACACTAGTAATATAAGGACCTAACATGCTCCTCTCCTTCAAAAAAATGTTTTCCTCAATGCTTTAGAAGCTTCGGGTGCTTCTGTATAAAATTCTCATCCTCCCATGAAGAATATTCAGTGGGTAAGTTCTTCCATTTGATGAGATACTCTGAAATTGATTGATTTCGTTGATGTCGAGTTCTTGTTTCCGTGACAGCTTCAGGTTCCAATATGGTTTTTCCTTCCTCATCAAGTTCTGGAAATATTGTTTGAACTAGAATTTTGTCCCCTATAACCTTTTTTAAGCATGAAAAATGGAAAACTGGATGCACTCGCGAAGAAGCAGGAAGCTCCAGTTTGTATGCCATAGTACCTATCTTTTGCAACACATTGTAAGGACCATAGTACTTTGGCGATAATTTATTATCATTCTTAGCTTGCTTGAGGGACATTTGTTTGTATGGTTGTGGCCATAAAAATACCCAGCCTCCCACATCAAAAATTCTCTCACTGCGATGTTGATTTGCCTGTTGTTTCATTCGATTTTGTGCCAAATTTAGGTTATCCTTTAAGAGTTGGAGAACTTCTTGTTGATGCTCGATGTGATCCTCCACTACTTGAACCCTAGAATTTTCCCTTAAAGAAGATGTGATGGACAGTGGATGATATCCATAAAGTGCCATAAATGGGGTCATTTTTGCTGCAGTATGGAAGGAAGTGTTATACCACCATTCAATGAGAGGTAACCACTTGACCTATTTTTCCTGCTTATCAGATACAAAAAAATGAAGATATCCTTCTAAACATTTATTCACTATCTCTGTTTGACCATCGGATTGAGGACGATAAGATGAGCTATGAGCTAGTTAAGTACCCAAACAAGAAAATAATTCCATCCAAAAATTTCCTATAAAAATGGGATCTTTGTCACTTACAATAATCTTCGGGTTTCCATGTAGCTTTTGAATTGTTTCCATAAATGCAGTATCAACTGTACTTGCTTTAAATGGATGAGATAATGCACAAAAGTGTGCATACTTGGTAAGTCTATCAACTACCACCATGATGAAAATCCTTCCTTCGGACTTAGGTAAACCTATTATAAAATCCATTTAAATCTTCTCCCAACGTTGACTTGGAATGGATAAAGGTTGTAGAAGACCAGGGGTCTTAATTGTCTCTACTTTATTTTGCTGGCAAACCAAACATTCCGCCACAAACTTTTAAATATCAGATTTAAGGCCATCCCAAAAAAAATCTTTCTTGACCCTATGGTAAGTTTTAAAAAATTCCGAGTGTCCTCCTAAAGGAGAAGTGTGGAATTCCAAAAGAATCTTTTGTTTTAGTTGGGAATTCTTGCAAATATATAAGTGATCTTTGTACCGTAAGGAATCATTTTTCCAACTAAATGTATCAGATGTACTAGGATGTTGCTGCAAATTTTGAATGAGTGTCCAAAATTCTTCATCCTTCTTCCATTCATCCATTGCTTGGGTTATCCAATCTGGTTGAATAATAGAATTGGCATAAAGAAATGCTTCCACCTCTTCATCCTTTCTTGAGAGTGCATCTGCAACAACATTTAGCTTCCATTTTTTGTAGATGATTTCAAAGTCATAACCCAACATCTTTGTGACCCATTTTTTCTGCTTTTCCAAAGATAGTATTTGTTCCAAAAAGTATTTAAGACTATCATGATCAATTTTTACCTTGAAGTGTCTTCCCATTAGGTAAGGTCTCCATTTCTTTAGTGCATGTAGTATTGCCAACATTTCCTTGTCATAAATAGCCTTTTTTAAATACTTTCCTTTGATTGAATGAATTTCAAAAGAAATGGGTCTTCCTTCTTGCATTAAAACAACACCAATTCCATTTCCCGAGGCATCACATTCCACAATAAAGGTTTTTATGAAGTCTGGCGTAGCTAAGACTGGTGCTAGGCACATTGCCTCTTTAAGATGTTCAAAGGCCTTAGTTGCTTCAGGAGTCCATGAAAATGCATCTTTCTTCAATAATGATGTTAGAGGTGCTGCTATTCTCCCATAATTCTTAACAAACTTGCGATAATACCCCGTTAACCCGAGAAATCCTCGCAACTACTTTATGGTTGTGGGGACTTTCCATTCCTTAATGGCTTTAATTTTGTTAGGGTCTACTTTAACACCCTCGTGAGATACAATATGACCTAGATATTCCACCTCTTGTACTCCAAAGAAACATTTGGATGTTTTTACATATAATTGTTTCTCCTGCAATAGTTTGAGCACCCTGTCAACATGTTCAACATGATCCTTCCAAGACCTGCTATAGATTAGTATATCGTCAAAAAATACTAGCACAAATTTTCTAAGGAAGGGTTTGAAAATGGAATTCATCAACCCTTGAAATGTAGAAGGTGCATTGGTAAGGCCAAAAGGCATGACCAAAAATTCATAATGACCCTCATGAGTTAGAAATGTTGTTTTCAGAATATCTTCAGTCTTCATTCTAATTTGATGATATCCTGAACAAAGATCCAACTTGGTAAAATAAATTGCTCCATGTAATTCATCCAATAATTCATCAATCATAAGAATGGGAAATTTATCTTTAATGGTGAGCTTATTGAGCTCCCTATAATCCGGACACATTCGCCATGATCCATCCTTCTTGTGTACCAATACTACAGGAGTAGAGAAAGAAATTTGACTAGGTTGAATTATACCCGCCTCTAACATTTCTGCAATCATACATTCAATTTCACTCTTTTGGACGTAAGGATATCTATAAGGCCTGATGTTTGGAGGAACACTTCCTGGAATCAAATGAATAGCATGATCATGATCACGAATAGGTGGGAGTCCTTTGGGAGTTTCAAACACCTTGGAATGATTGTCCAAGACTTGTTGGAGATCTGCAGAAATAGATGATTTTGATGTTGAAACTTCTAGTGAGCATAATTGTGCAATTACGCCTCGCTGTTCTTTCTTTAGAAGCTTTGTCATGACATTAGAGCTTATTATCCTTCCTGGCTTCCCCGCAATACCCCGTAATTCATCTTCCTTTCCTTCTGAAAAAAATTTCAAGAAAAGTTCTTGAAAATTAAAAGCTACCGTCCCCAAAGATTGTAACCATTGTACTCCTAGTACAACATCAGCACCTCCCATAGGAATTGAAAGCATTGGACTAGTCAATACATATTCCCCCATGGTTAGCTTGATATTATGGCATTTTCCAGAGCAATTTATAGTTCCTCCATTTGCAACCATCACTTGACATTCTGGTGCTGGGTATAGGAAACAATTCAATTCCTTGGCCACCTTACAATGAATAAAATTATGGGTACTACCCGAATCAATCAACACTATTACCCTTTTCTTCTTGATATGTCCTTCTATCTTGAGAGTTTGAGGAGTGGTAATTCCTGCCAATGCATTACATGATATGGTCAGACTCATTTCTTCTTCTTCTAGGGTTTCTTCCTGGTGTATATCCTCTTCTTTTGAATTTTCTTGTTCAATTTCTTCCTCCTCTTCACAATCTATGTAAAATAATTTCTTCTCAGCACACTTATGACCTTTAATGTATTTTATATCACAATTGTATCAAAGCCCTTTTTCTCTTTTTCTTGCAATTGTTGTGGTATCAACCCTGTAGGTTATGGAAGTCTAGGAGTAGAAACACTTCCATCATTATAGATGTGAGTGGTAGGCTTCCTTGTCGCCATAATTTTACATTCAATTTTTCTTGCCAACTTGAATGCCTTCTCTAATGAATCTGGTTCCCAAACAGGAACTTCATGTTCGATGTTATCCTTTAAAGTCCCTATGAAGACATCAATCCTATGTTCCTCTGGAATATCAGTTACCCTTATATTCAATTTTTGGAAGTCCTCAATGTGCTCCGCCACTGAACCCTTTTGTTTGAGATTTATCAATTGGCTAAAGAAGGTGTTGCTCTTTGTATCCTCATAATGTGTTATCATTTCCTCTGTAAAAATTGACCAAGTGAAATTTTTTTTACGAGAGAAAAGCCATCGATACCATACAAATGTATTTTTTTTCTAAATGTAAAGTTGCAATTCATACCTTTTTTGTGTTTTTCACATTATTGAGATTAAAATATTGCTCCATCTGTAGTATCCATGTTACGAGATCCTTGCCATCAAAATTCCTCATATCCATCTTTGGAATATGGTGGTTCTTTAATCCAATATTAGAGTTTATGAAATCATGATTAACATTTATTTTGTTCTCATCGTGAGTTTCCTCTACTATCTTTTCGCCATTAGGAATCATTTCTTGTATCAACTTTGTCAAACCTTCCTTCAAACCTTCCATTTTTTCTTCCATACCATCCATTTTTTCGTCCATACTATTCTTCAAACCATCCATTGTATCTTCCACGCCTTTCTTCAAACCATCCATCTTAGCTTACATGCTTTTCTTCAAAACATCCATTTCATTTTTTGTTTCTCTTTACGAGAGCAAATTTTGGTGCACTTGCTCTTGTAATTTTGATAGATCATGTTGCAATTCTTCATCTTCATGAGTCATAGTAGAGTCCTTTGAGGGCTTAATGGGCGTTGAATTATTTTTAGGAGGCATTGTAGAACCCAATACTGATATCTATGCTCAACGGGCCTTTGGAATCACTTAAAACTGATTTTTCAAATAAAACTTATGCAATTTGAAAAAAAATACACACCTTTTTCTTGATTTTGAGGAGCTTGATATTGAAATTGAATTATCTCTGTGATTTTGGATCTTCAATATCTAAAATTCGGCCCTGAAGTAGCCCTATGAATCTTCTTTCAAATTCCATAGGTCTGACCTGATTTGGATTCTTGCAGACAAATGTATATGCCTAATCGCCTACGATGAACTAATTATGGACTGCTTCAGTAGAGTGAACTTGTACGATTTGCCATGTGTCACTGTTTCCTCCTTAGGATTTGAAATTTATATTTTGAAAACTAAATTTTGTGTACTTGCATACACTTTTTACAGAATCCAAATCCGATATTCAGAGAGAGAGTTATGATGTTTTTCCCATGGTCACCTCTTTGAGAGGAAATTCGGGAGCCTGAAATAATCATAATTTCCACAGATCATATCTAACAAAATATTACAAACCAGGATCTGAAATGTTTACAGGAGGTTCCTTAAGATTTCAAATTTTCTCTATGAAAATTTTAGCTTCTTAACCCTCACAGAAAAAACGTTATAGAAAAAATTCCACGATGACCTGTTTAGGTGAAATTCAGGAGCCTGCAAAAGCCCTAATGTCCACAGATCATATCTCTGAAAATGTTGTGAACCAAGATTTGAAATTTTGCGAAGTTGTTCCTCAGGATTTCAGCTTTGCACTCTAAACCTTTCAACATATGAACCTTCATAGAAAAAAAGTTATAGCGAAAATTCCACGATGACTTGTTTGGAGCAGCGAAACCCTCGAATCCAAAGCTCTGATATTAAATGTTATGAAACCCACTCCAAAAATAGAAGAAAAGAGAGATCAATGCCTTAGAAATAGCCACTTTTAGGGGGAAACCTCCAATACATTACATAAATGAACAATTATTGGATGGTACAAATGACAAAAACTCCACTCTATATATAGAAGTCCATGGGGCCACAATGTAATCCTAGCCGACCCAACAATGATAATGTAAGGGAACAATAATAACAATATGGGGGTTACAGGGGTAGAAAAATAACAATAAGGGGGTTACACTAACAAAAATAAGGGACTATACTAGTAATACAAGGGCCTAACATATTGTATCAATTTAGCTCATTACATGTGGAAACGTTTGTTGAATTTGGTTCTAGTAAACCACCTTCTTTGGTGAAGAAATATCTCACTTTGGAAAATCATAGATTTGTATGTTCTGCTAGTGAGTATCCTTCATCTTGGTTTCCAAGATATGATCCACTATAGGCTACTCAATGTACTTAGGATTGAGTTATGTGGTGGCTAGCTACTTAAATGAATCTGAGGTGTCCAATATAGGTGGAAAATATGGTCAAATAATCTCCACATTAAATACTAGTTGCAAACCAAGGAAAGGAGGAATACCCAATTCAAAAGAATTTTCACCCATAGCCTTTGTGATTGTGTATGTCCCATAATAGAGTGGTCTAAGCTCCTTGTGGTGGACTATGAGGAACTCTTTTTGTAAAGTCAACCATATCTTACCATCAATTAGAATATCGTGTGGAACTTGATGCTGGTCATATCATTCCTTATACCTGGAATTGGATTTTGACAGGATATCATGCACCTACTTTTTTAGGTGCTAGATCTATTAAAAAAATTAGCTTCTCTATGTGCCTTGGCCTAATCATGTGAGTAAATTTCGAGTGAAGATTCAAATAGAAGATCTACATCAATGGATTCCAATGGCTAGAACCCCAAGCACACCTAAAAAGTATTTTGGCCAATGGAGACATGGAGGGCTCTATTATAGATATACTAAACATATGGAATCATTTCATCCATGTATATATATGTATGTATTTATACATGTGTAAGATATACACAATAATGTTACTGACCACTTATATGTTTCCATCTATTCGGGGGTGAAAGGTGTTCAATTTGGTGAACTTGGTATCCATGAAAGACCATAGGTTGGATCAGAAGGTACTAAGGATCCCACTATTGCTACCTAAAATAATGGTTGAAAGTAGCACAAAATGAACTCAAATAAGAGTTTAGTAGTGGATTTGGCTGTGATACTCTTCTTACATAGTGCCAAAGGGCCATGTAAGAGAACTAATCATGAACCACAAACACAATCATTACCATGCTTTGTGTAGGGAATATTTGACATGTAATCTATTAATGAATGGAACATGATAAAATAGAATAACAATATGATGGAAAATCCCTCAAGCTAACTCATACAATATTTACACCAACGTTACAGATATATAGTACAATGGGTGATGGCGCATCATAAATATATTTACTCTAGATTCTAAAACCTTGCTTGCATAGTCATTTTGCTAGGTAATCTTAAATAACCCACTAATCATCACTTCAAGATATATTACTAATATCCTGAATGATTAATAAAACTTAATGTGAAAATTAGACTTAGTGATTGGTAAGATAATCCATAGGCTAGTATAATCCATGGGGACTAAAACTCGGGGCTTATTTTTGGTAGGTATAGTTGTGTATAGTGGTGCATGATCTAATATATCAGATAATTTTTATCAAAGATTTAGATAGTAGAAATACTTTTGAATTATTGCTACTATCTTCTCCACACCAAAATGCACTAATAGCTAACTATAATGTGCCTCACAAATTACCTTGACATGCTTACTTGAACGAACACAAATGTGGCATAGGTAGCAAAAGGGTGCATCTTGGAAGTGGAAGTTTGAAACTTATTTTCTTATCATCAACATCTGGTATGTAGCAATGAATTCAGAGTATAATTGTGTCCACTCATAGGTGTCATGCCCATAGAAGTCAAGAATTATGGTTAAAGAAACAATATTGGGTCAATTGAGGCAATTTAAAACATGACTAGTGTTGCGATTCTTGTACTTGATGTTTAAGAGGAATTGTTACATGTATGTGGACCATTTTTTATTGTTTTCACTATATAAATTTCCTTGTCACTGTGTGCATGGAATGCAGAGGCCTACAATCAATGTGAATGATCATCTCCTTCCCTAGAATGCAATTCTTCCATTTTTGGAATGCTTTCATAAGAGAGTACATATCCTTGTCATATGTGAGTTATCTATGAAAAATATTAGAGAGTGCTTCATTGTGATGAACTACTACATATCCATGTTAAATAAGGACTACACTAATATCATACTTAAATTGATATATCTCAATATCAAATGGTTGTTGTAGATTTGGTAGGGTGAGGATTGATGCAGAGTAGAGGACGTGTCCCATATACTTGGATGATTTTTATTTCACTTTGACCAAGAAATATTTTCTCTAGCTCCAACCTTGGTAACTTGACTTAAAGGCCACACAATATGAGAGAACCCCATCATAAACCTTCAATAGAAGTTTGGAAGTCTCAATAAGTTGTAGAGTTATCAATGTCGTTGGTGGTAGGAAATCTCAAATGACATGGATCTTGGTTAAGTCCACATGAACCCCATCATGGGGGTTCACTATGTTGATCAATATATTACGATGATCATTCATAAAGGGGGTTTTAAAATTATCAAAATTAAAGGTAATATATTGTAGGTATTGTGGAGGGGATGTTGGGTAGGTGGTTTGTAGGTATTAGGGGTATAAAAAATGGGAATTCAATAAAAATAAGGGATATCTATAAAAAATACTGGTTATTTTTATTAAATATATGTATTGGGGGAGGATTGAACAAAATTGTTTTGGGAAGTTTTATCAATATCTAGTGATGGTATTATTTAATATCCCATGAATACAGGTGCTATGACATAGGTTGACTGAGTGGAAACCCTATGCAGTCCATGTTCATTTATGATGTACATCCCAAACATTAAATTCTTCATATGTTAAATGAGTATTTATCCATATTGGAATACAACTTGTGTTGCAACAAGGGTCTAAAGACTTGTTGAATGTGCTATAATTTTTCTACATAAGTTATAATAAAGAGGAGGATGATATCAAAATATACAACCCCAAATAATTCATAAATAACTGCAAAAATAATCCATCATGCTTATGAATGTTACTAGAAAATCAATCAACCCAAATTTCATGTTCAACTACTCAAAAGGGACTTATTTACATTTGAACTATGTTTTACATACATCAGTTTGTTTAATTAGAGCCTGATAGTATCTTAACTTCATATTAATCATACTAAAGATCTTGGCACCCTAAGGCTAATCAAGGTTATAATAAATATGGGGGATTTATTTCTTAAGAATTATTTCGTCAGGTCTCTATAGCTAATATATAGTCTCCATGCCCATCTTTCTTCTACACCAACAAAATTGGTCTCTCGCAAGGTGAGTATCTCAGACAAATGATGTTATTTTTTATGAGCTCATGAATATAATTTTTTATTTCCTCATTCTCTAGAAGAAAGCTTATTTATATTAGGCCATTAGATAAAGGATCACTGGGTTTTAATTCAATTGAATGTTTTACCTAGTAGTACAAGGGCACTTCCCACTGTTAAAGTGAATATATACCTATATGCCTCTACAATCTTGTCCACTTGATTTTTTGTGTAGAGTGGCACCATTTTGAGGATGTGGGGGTTGTAATGACCTTATTTTTACCTTCTAATTCAACCATGAAGAGAAATTTGTTTTTATTCTAGGTATTACCTTTGATTATATGTTTGCTAAGATCAATGAGCTTTTATAATACTTAAAACTAGCATTGGTACCTTATAGAGATGACCTATTAGAGGAGCATTGACACTACGAGGTTGGTACTCATAAACAACATGTTATTTCCACATTTGAGGTTTTCCTAAAATAAAATAACAAACATCAAGTAGGGAAACATCATACAATACCTGATGTTTGAAGGGCTTGAAGTCATAAGACATGTGGCTGTAACACACTCCCTTACCATCCTAAAATTTAATGAGGTGGATTTTTTGCAGTCCCAACTCCCATGTCCTTTTATGGAAAAGGGTATAAAAATTTAGACATTTTTCAAACCCCTTGAAACCTAAAATAGATGACACCATCGTACTTATGTTGTTGAGATGATTCTAGTGATATAAAATTTTGTCTCAAACAAAATCCAGGACCAAAATTTATGGCTACCCAAGGTTTCATTAATAAAACCTGTCGACTCATCTTGGTTGAATTCACTTGAAGAATGACTCTACCGACTCATCTTGGTCAATTTCACTCGACAACTGACCCACTGACTCATCCTAGTCAACTTATCTCAACAATCAGCTTTGTTGAATCAACTTGGATGAATTCCACCGATGACCAACTCTGCTGACTCATGATGGTCGACTTCACTTGATGACCGACCCTACAAACTACTCTTATCCTTTCATGCAGCATGTAAGACATCCCCACTTGGAATACTACCCCACTGTCATGTCATAGTGGTGGAATTCCATGGCCTCGTGGAATGTCATCTCACGTTCACATTGTAACTTCTATGGCCCCACCACGTCCCCACCTAATCCAACACATACATACATACATACATACATACATACATATATAGATATCGATATATATATATATATATAATTGACACCTACACATACCCCTCTCCCTTATCCAATGTTGATGGCAGCTTCACATTCAAATACTGTGATGAAAACATAGACCCACCTACTCATTACAGAAAAGAGGGGGTGTTTGTTATCTTAGTTCTAGAGCATGGTTTCAATATCTCCAATTGATGTTCATGATGCACCCTAATCCACAGATAACTAAGATTTAAATGGGAACTACCCCCATCCCATTGTTGACCTACTAAGGGGGGTTCACAATTAGATCCACGTTGTTAATTTCTTAGTGATTATCCACCATCGATTTTCTTGGGCTCATACATCCTATTCGCCTCCTCTATCAACCCTGGTCGCACCTCTAGGCCATATAGCTCAACTGGCATATCTTCATGCCAAACAAAAATTACATAATAAAGTTCCACCTTGGGTTCACCTAACCATTATCCAACAAGCCCTTTCTCCTTATCACATGCCTAGCCATGTCGCTGTAGGTTAATCACAAGCATTGACCACCAAAAAATAGTGCAATAGAATTTTTACATTATGCATGGTTTACAGTGACCTTTCCAAGTCCTGGCTTGCAGGATGAATATAAATTTTCCATCTACTTCCTGAACATACAAACAAGAAGTTACCACATGGCATCACATGCAATCCATGTGGTTCCCATGTGGTGACCCCACCCATTAGGATCCTCTCGGTGCCATGCAAACTTGGCTTATGCCACTTCACCAGGTCAAGGGCCCCACATCGAAAGAGAGAGTTTGGGTCAACCCTTTCCACGAGGAACCACCTTGCACACATTATCATGGGTCTGGATTCCCGATGTCCAACCATACTCATGCCTTGACCACCCAACTTTCTTGAGCATCACATAGCTCGATCATGGCCTTGAGATGATATATATATATATATATATATATATATATATATATATATATATATATATATATATATATAATATATATATATATATATTACTCACATAGTGTTATCCCTCTATGCTTTTAGTTAAATGAAAGGGGTTATCCCTATTGAGATTTGGTGTTGGGAACCACAACTTACATATACATATACACATTTATATAAACACATAACATGTGCCTTAAAGTTGAAAAGGCTATCCTTCCTCAGATTTTTTAGTCATAAAATGGCCAATCATGAAAATCATTAAAAAACATATATCATTCCAATATGAATATTCCACCCATATTTCATTCTCGAGTAACTAGATTAATTTTCAAGCTCAAAAATAAACACAAGGATTGAATCATCCCTCAAAATCTTACACATGTCATTAATAGTCTTAATTCATGTAGGAAAAAATATTCCTCAACAATTTCCTTAACATTGTAACAACAAATTAAACACAAACATGGTGTCAACATGCAATATTGTAATTATTTCAGGCATTTAGCTTACAACAACATGATAGAATTTCATGAAGTTCATAAAGCATTCAAGGAATTTCAACCAATAATTTCATCACCTATAGCTTATAGTCATGCAACCTTTCTCATAGCTATACATATATTCCATATGTAAGGTCTTTAATTTCACAGATATTAGCTAAACACATTAATTTACTAAATAAAAATGTCCCAACTAAAGGTGGGACTTCAATTTTCCACCCAACCTTAGACTCAGCGTAGCCATAAACATTAACAACAGACACCCTTGAGCCAGATCTACAATGTAAGGGGAAGTTTCTTTAGTAGTTTCAATTGGAGGCATGTTGACATGGCCATTGTACACCTAATTCAACAAGGGAGGAATAGCCTAGAATGAGGCTCTTTAATAGTCCATGTTGTTTGGTGTGGATACCCTCAATGAGTTTATAGGCTATGTTAGCCTTGTATCCTTTCCTCTTATGAATAAGTGAACATGGGGAAAATTAATCCTAATCTAAACTATGGTTATCCTATACCAATATAAAACTAATCTATACTATCCTATGGTTAAAATAAAATATAAGTCAATTATCCGGTTGGTTGTACAAATTCAAAGAGGAAGATAAAACAAATTAAACTTGATACGAGTATGAAAGAAAAAAGTTGAATTTTTAACTATTAATGATATACGATATGCTAAGTAATTCTAATTTGTATATTTCATTTATAAATTAGAATTAAAAATACAATACAATAATTCTACTACAAAATCAAGCTATAATACAAAATGTATAGAATTATGTTACAATAAATAAGAGGGAAACTAGAACATAACATAATTGGTTTGAAAGAAATATGTACTATTGATAAAATTTCACAAAAAAAAATATAGAATATAAAAGAAAATTATATTTCTACATGCAACTACAAATTAAATAAAAACTAATTATTCAATGTAGATAATGAAAGAACATGTGACTGATAATTACAAATTCCTTTTTCTTGTAGACAAACACATATCAACTATGTTTACATTAATATTTTACATCAAGGGAAAATGCAGAAGCTAACTAATATGCATTTTTTACTAAGGCTTGGCCAGGACTAATAGAAATGGATAACTATAAATGATATACTTAAAATTTATATACCTTAATCATTGGATTATGAGAAAAATCAATAAACCATCAATTAAAGTAATAATATAAATAAGACAATCATTTACAACCACAAAATTAACTCAATTTGTAAACAATAAATGACATTATCTGTCAACTTGAGTAGCTAGAGTACACACATAATTTCATATCAAACATATGTCTAGATCAATAACACTTCTTAAGACATGGGTCTCTGAAGAATAATATCGATTATATAAAGTAATTATAAATAGAAACAATGCTTTCGCAACAAACAAATGAAATATGAATAGTGTTTTCCTAAAGAAATAAAATCATAAAATTAGCGACATTTATCCTCTAGATCTCGAAAATAAATAACAAGATAATTAACAAGATATTAAACATGACCATGAAAATAATAGTGAAAGAACCAAACTGAATGCAATCAAGTCGATTAACTTCTATTAACAATATTCCACAGTCACAATTTAGCCAACATTTCCTTGTCCAAAACTTTCCCCTGCCTTTCTCATCAAAATTAGGGGTATATATATATATATATATATATATATATATATAGGACCTCAACCTCCAGATATCAAAATAATACTAAAATTTTCTTTAACTTCCAATTACAAAAATAAATGAAAATTGTTGTATTTTTAAGCCTTTTGATCGAATCATAAAGTTGAAATGAAATAGGTGGCAGATAGACTTTCCGTACGTGGCTAAGAACAAGCACATGGGGGTCGAGAGTATCCTGCGTTGTGAAGTTCAAGACAATTGTTTTGCAAATATGGAATACCTCTCATAAATGCAAACTAAAATTAAACAAACTCATAATGTTGCTACATAATATCTAATTCTATATTGGCCTTTATTAAAAAATTTAAAAGAACAACTAAAATAGAAAAATACTCGAAAAACTTCACACTTATATATGAAAACAAATTCACTATTAATCTGCATCTTATCCTTATAATTCTAAAGATATAGTGACTTTGAGATTCAAAGATTCAATAACCATGTGGGTGTCCTTTGACTAGGTTTTACCCTCAACACTGGGTGACTTTTGTTCATTAGATTGTACTTTTCTTGGAATGAGACTCTCATCTAATTATTTTCATAAATTAATTGGTTTATCTAATATTCTAAACATGGAACAATAACCATGTATTGTTGTTTCCAATAAATTTTGGAAATAGATTCATTTGAATGAGAAGTTCCGGGGGAAGAATCATCACAATAAGTCATCTCACCATAATAACGAGGAGGTCACTGAGATTGGGGCTTGCTCGTTTTTGGCAATGGCTCAGGATTGGTTTCCAAATCAACCAAGGGAACATTCATATAGGGAATTTTGTGCCTAGTTCTTCAGGCTCGAGAAATTATCCTTTGAAGATTCTTTGCCTTAACCATGTGTTGTTTGTTTTTGTTGATTTGACCAATTGTTTGTTCTTGTGCAGATTTAGGAGACTTTGGTTCATGTCAAGGATACTCTATGGAGGGTTTCAAATCATGTGATTTTGCCACACTTCTGGTAATATGAAGGGAACTTAATATTTTTGAGACTTCAACCTGACTATCATCATAAAGAGGTGAACCTGGTGCTTGGATAGTTCCTTCATGCTCATCCTTCCAGAAGTCATCAAAATCGATGGAGTTGAACTAATAGGAGATGGGTCAGAGGCCATTGTATCAGAAGACTAAGCAGGGCTAAATGACATAGGCTTATCATAACTATTATGATAAATAAAGGAATAAAATTTTTCACCCAGTTGAGCCAATTGATGCTTGACTAGTATGTAGATCAAAATATGGTGGAACATGGACCTTTCAAGGTTCTTGTGATCATATTGATAGGTCCAAGGAATTTTAGTTAAAATATTCATCAAACAATACGGAAAGTTAAGCTTTCGACTAAGTAAAACCATGAAAATACTTATATGATACATAAACCCTAAGCTATATCACTCTTCACAGGTTATATACCAATGATTTAAGTGAAAAAAATAATGTCATTTTGGCTTTAAATATGAGACATACATATCTTTGAAATGGTATTCATAGTCCTTGCTGGCATATGAGATTTCTTCAAGGAACATTTTAGACTATGACATTCTTAGACTAGAATTCACCTTAAAGAGAAAGGTGCGTCGATGTTGCTATGAATTCTAGGTTGATTTTGATTTCCAATTTTCCCACATGGGATTTCTTCCCATTAAAATACACAACAACATATTTTATGAATTCATTACTATGTCCCTGAAACAACAGTAAAAATTTCCACCAATCGACTTGGCCAAACATGTCTAAACATTCATCATTGGCCATAATGAGTTCTCCCCTGTTGAGCTCAGTTCACACTACAAAAAAAATATTGTGGAGAAAGGGCTAAAGGCTAGAGTGAAATAGGGTTTAGTAAAATGCAACAAACTAGATATCCAAAGCCTAGGTTGCGGAGCCTTTAGGATGTAACAAGAAGGGGACAAAATAGTGTTTTTTGGAGAACCCTCTCGAAAAACCCCAGTAAAGAATTCAACATCTTTCAAGTATTGGTTCAAGTTGGAGGCATAATGACCTTGAGATATGGGAAATGGATGAGCATTATAAACTGATATTCCATATGACAGTTGGCATCATAGTAATTTGACATGTAGGACTAAGAATCCAAGTCAGTTGATGAGTAATCCATATAACATGATCTACAAAACCCATTGCCCGAAAAACCATTGTTTATCATAAGTGTGAATCCAAAGCTATAAATGAAATATATCAGAAAAAATACCTGTGGTTTTAGCATTTAATTTAGGATCAATGAATCTCTATATTAATACATATCTAAGGCAATTGTAATATAATCCAACATTTTAATATAAATGAAATGTTTTCAAAACATATAGCGCCACCGATGTATAAGATATAGTATGTATACTTTAGGTTATTACCATTAATTCAACCATTAGTAAATTTGGATTTACAAATTATTATATTGTAAACATAAGGATTTACACAAGAGTCTTCATGATAGTTTATGAAGATCAACCTATTAGCATTATAAATGTTGAAAATGACACCAAGAAATATTTGAATTTAATTTCCCCTTGAATTAAGTTAGAATAAAATTGTAATTCCACATCACATGACAACTTGTATGAGTTAACTAAGTTAGTTTGACTTAGTTGGTTCAGTTAATTCAAGTTGAGGATCTAACTTGAGTCATGTAGAGTGTTACCTACAAAATAGGATCCTGAGTTGCATTTATCTAAGTTAAAGTTAGTTTAACTAGTTCCAGTGATTGGAGGAACTAGTGAGAGGTCAAAGTGTGGAACTTGAACTTGAACCACATGCATTGATTAATCAAATTAACTGATAAATCAACCACAAATATCTCATGCATGTTAGATAAGAGAAAGACCCACTTGATATTGGAGTTCAAGGGAAGTGTACTATCAATTGTATAATGATCCGAATTGTATAGGTGGTACATGCAATGAGAGGAAGGCCCTAGATTTATTCTACAATTCCAATTGTAAATATCCCTAATTAGTAGGGGATAGTTACCCAATGAAAAAACACAAGGACATATGGATGCTCAAAGATATAAAATTGGTTAAGTACTGGCCTAGGCTTGTCTAAGAAGTAGTGAAACAGATAGAGATAGTGCAACGGTTTCTTTGGTTTGAGAAAAGAATTGTAATATTCTCATATTTTTTTACCAATGAAATATACAGATAGAGGTGTTTTTCATTGTGACCTTCTCTAGGAAATAATTGTCTAATTTTTTATTGAAATTCTTTCTCTTGTATGCTTTGTGATTTCGTGATCGCAATTCATTTCCGAATTTGGTAGAGTAGATTCAAGTCTATTGTTTTAGCATATTACAGTTAGCAGTTTGAATCTGTGTGGATTTTCTACATGGTATCAGAGCTAAAATCACTACAGAAGAGAAGAATATGAGTTTGTACTTGTAGGAAAAACAATTTTTTCATATTTCTTCTCCAGAGCTAGAAGGAGGATCAGGATGATGTTATATGGTATGAGAGTCGAGTATTCCCATGAGGGTAGCTCAAATTAAATTGCTTGGAGAGACCAAATGGAAGTAGTCCTGGCGGATAATAGATTGAAGTAGTTGATTGACAAGGAAATCCCAAAACTATCTCTAGCTAATGCACAAGACCCAGTAGAGTGGAATAAATGTGTATCAAAGGCTAAAATGATTATACTAGAAGGAGTTAGATATCATATCTTCTCAAACCTCCATGGAAAGAAAAATCCATATGAAATGTGGAAGGCCTTAATAGATTTGTTTCATAACAACAGTGACCACAAGATGCTCGCACTGAAGGAGAAGTTCAGGAAAATAGAGATGGAGAAGGGAGACACGATACCAAATTACTTGACTAAGTTTACCCAATTTCAGGATGAACCTGGAAGTGTTGGTGTTATAGTTTCCGAAGATGATCTAGTGAGCCTAGAACTTCTAGGCCTTCCCAATAACTGGCACAACTACGAGGATTTGGAAAATGGAAGTGTTGGGAAACTAGCTCCAAAAATAGAATAAAAGAGATATCAATGCCTTAGAAATAAGCCACTTCGAGGGGTCAACCTCCAATACATTACATGAATGAAAAATTCTTGGATGATACAAATTACAAAACCTCCTCTCTATATATAGGAGTCCATGGGGCCACAATGTAATCCTAGCCGACCTAACAATAATAATTTAAGGGCACAATAATAACAATATGGGGGTTACAGGGGTACAAAAATAACAATAAATGGGTTACAATAACAACAATAAGGGACTATAATAGTAATATAGGGACCTAACATGCTCCTCTCCTTCAAAAAAGTGTTGTCCTCAATGCTTGAGTAGCTCTGGCTGCTTCTGAATAAAATTCTCATCCTCCCATGTAGAATCTTCAGTAGGTAAGTTCTTCCAGTTGATTAGATACTCTGAAATTGATCGATTCCATAGCTGTTGGGTTCTTGTTTCCGTGACCGCTTCAGGTTCCAATATGATTTTTCCTTATTCATCAAGTTCTTGTTGAATCCTTAGTTAAACTGAGAGGGGGGGGGGGGGTGAATCAGTTTAAAACATTCATGGAATTTTAAAACTTTCCTTTAAACTTATTTACACTTTCATTTCATGATCAACTTAATAAGTGATCAATCTTAATATGTGAGCAGCAAGTATTAAGCAGATTAGATACACCTTATCAACACATAAGCATCATGCACATAGAAAGCATATATAAGTGGAAACCCATAAGGGAGAAAACCACATATTATTATTGTTGTGATTCAAAGGCAAGCTCCAAATCCCTCTCATCACTGATTTTCTGTAGGCTCCAACCTACAGGAGGCTACCACCTCGATTCAGAAAGATACAACTTGCAAGGAAGCTCCAAATACCATCTATTTTCTGTAGGCTACAACCTACATGAGGCTCCTACCTCAGCCAGCTACAACTGACAGCTATCAAGCTACAACTTGATATAAAAGCACCAACTTCCATCTATTTTCTGCAGGCTACAACCTACAGGAGGCTCCTACCTCAGCCAGCTACAACTGACATCTATCGAGCTACAACTCGATATGGAAGCACCAAATTCCTCACTCTTTCATAAAAATAAACACATGATTATTTACCTAGATATCAGCTCTGTTTTGTTCCTTCTTCACTGCTATCCACCAGCCTTCATATCTGCCTTATATAATCTCTGAATCTTCACAGCTTCTCTATCTGCTCCTCCTTCTTCTCTGCCTCATTTCTCCATTCTCTAACCTCTCTATGCATATCTATGTGATATTATTTATAGAGTTCACCTCATGAATGTTTGTATTCCACAGGGAATTCAAAATGAACAGCCATGACTCTTTGACTTCTGCATTCTCATTTCTTTGTCCAGCTCATTCAGAGGAATATAACAATATGTACAAATTTCAGTTTTACAGTGGAGTTTTGTTTGCCTATGGAGACTTGCCTTTGCATCACACACAATAAAAATAATTTTAAATCATTTACATTCACATTTACAGTTACATAAATCAATTTCACTCAGCCCTTTTTCGGCCCTTGGCTTGCTGTGCATTTGTCTTTTCTGCTGCTATCACTGTCTTTTTCAGTTCTGCATATTCTCCTGCTTTCTATGCATGTACTCCTGATTTTTCCTCATTTTCATTCCTGTGCATGTGAAAATGTATCTCCAATTTCTGTGCTCTATACAAAATTTCGATCTGGGCAATTACAATATCTTATTTTTTGAACTGGAAATTTAAATTACTGTACGTGGAAGCTTCTTTCATCTATGGTTATGAAACCATACATATGATAAACTTCATATTTCAAATATGCATATACAATTAAATCCAAACTCTAACCCTCATTCAATACACTTATGAGCATTCGAATCAACTTTCAACCTTTATAATAAAATGCATTATATAGTGGCCACTTTATGGAATGGATACTCATATAGGTATAAACTCCATGGCATAAACCTTTATGGTTTCAACTTACCTTCTTATCATTCATAAAATGTGTGCAACATCCCTGTGGTTATAAGTCCTTGAATTCAAATTCATTTAAAACCCCATCTCAAAATCCTTCGGATCTACAATACTTTGGCATATGAATGGAGATTAAACTCTCATCATTGGTTCAAATCACTTACTCAATTACCAACCTTAAGCTTATAATGTTTAACCCCATTTAACTCTAAGAACTAGAGTTTTGTGTTACATTGGATTCTTATGGGCCCCACGCATACAATATTCAATGTACCCAAAACATATCTTCACACCCACACATATATGAATATATGTATCAATATTTTACAACCCTGGGCAAATATCCAACTCACTTAAACATTGGAATTAAACCAAAAGGAAACTTTAGTTTAAAATCCAAGGCACCAACAAATACCTTATATTGTCCACAGCTTATCAATTCACACATAATCAACGCTCCAATGTTCTCACCATCCATCAATACGCATTGGCCATATTAATGCTCTAAACCTAGTTTTAAACTCGAATATCAACATAATGATCGGATTCTGGGTCGGCCCCATAGCATATATAACTTGACATCTTATCTACCCATCGAACGGAGGATGTACTCCCTCAAACTTATCTTACCAAATCCTCGGCCATCGCACGACAAACTTGTGTGCTCTTTAACGTCCCTTTTCAATCGTTAACACTTCTACAACTTATCTGTGTGAACGCCGTTGATCTTCGATGTCACCCGATCAAACAAAAAATGCATTTTTTAAACGCGGAACTTTAACTCGAAAAAAAAGTGTGAAATAGGTGGTAATTGAATACCACCATCAACCACGTGTCAAGCGCCAAATATTATCGCATTCCAAAATGACAAAACCACTTACCATGTTTTGGTCACGCGAAACTCGTCTATGGTTTCTTAAAACCCACCTTCACGTTCACGGTTCCACCTTCTATTAGACACACTGTTCCATTAACCAGCTCCACTTCGCTCCTTCACATTTCTAACCACTGCCACTATTCAACGAACTATCCAATCTTCAAGCCCAATTCTTTAGCGCCTTTATTTGTGTAAAATCCGCCTTCAGCTTCACATCCTTAACTCAGATTCTAATATGATCCAATGCCTCTGTCCTTCGCTCAAGGATCCACAACACTTGCCTTGCTTTAGTCCATTTGTTTATACAACTCTATGAAATGAGATTTGACCTTATTCAATTTTCAATTGCGTCTTCACAACCATTTGGTTCAATATGTGCTTGCGCCTCATTCTTCCAATTGTTGTTTGTTCACAAACCATTCTTTGTGGCTTATGAAGCTCCATTGGCTTCATATTCTGCTGCACATTCCGAGACTCCATACTTCATTACAAAAGCACTCGTGGGTGAATTCAACATTCCAGATAAATTTTAAAGACCTCTATTCCATCGTTTTACTATATAATTGCTTCATTTAAGGTCCGAACAACCCCAATATCAAATTCTATAAAATAAAACCCTAAAAGCTAATTTTCCAAGAGCTGGGTCTTGCGAGAGGAAAGGAGTTCATTTTGTACTGTCTCTAATAAACTCTTTCTACTGCTACAGTGCAAATAATATTTGACTCTCTTATTCTCATGCTCCAAACTCTCTTCGGCCTTTATCAAATATTCTTGAGAAGAAAGCTTTGAGATCCAAATTTCAGCCTTTCTGGAATAGTAACTTCCTATATTTTGCAACAGGGGTTCTTCAAAGTCACTCTTATACAAATGGAGGTCAGCCTCCACAAAAAAATTGACAATGTTTTTTAACAGAGCTTTGTCAATTTTCTCTCCATCGCGCTCTCGATTAATGAGATTAATCACCACATTCTTCACAAAAATTTTCATTGTAGGATAGGCCTACTCACAAAAGGCATGCTCTCTGTTTAATGTTGGCAGACCTTCGGAGTGATGTATTCTTCAATCAATTCCCTGTATTTGTCATAGAATTGCTGAGGGTAGTTGTGAGGGGGCTTTTGGTTGCAGAGTTTGTACACAGTGCTATAAATCTCTGTGTACTCCTTTACACGAAACTCCAACTCATCATTTAGAGCTCCTTCCGAGTCCTTTTCCAACTTAAGGAAACCCCGATGAATAACAACCCATCCTTGCTCCAAGTCTATGACATCAACACTGCTCATCTTCTCTTCTTTGCCTCACTGTTGTTTCTTCTTTGCTTTTTTGCGTTAGTGATAGTTCAGGTGCTACTCCTGTCTTCTCCTTTTCCATCAATGAAAATATTTCCAACAATCTCCCCCTTTGGCATTGATGGCAACACATCCACTAATACTCCAATGCTTCCTCCAAGTCTTCCTCCCCCTTTCATTCTGAAAGGTGTGTTTTGTCTTCCTCTGCCTATCTCATTTTGCTTGCTTTTCCTCCCCCTTTGACATCAATGGCAAAGGGTTGCACATCTCCCAATGTATATTCTATCTTTTCATTTCTTTTCTCTGAGTTGTGTTTAGGCCTTCTTCTTTTGGCTTTATACGTTGCTGCTCCAGACTGGTGTACAAGAGTTGTTGAGAGAACACTTTTTAGAATTATTGAACTTGTATATACACAGTAAGTTGATACCATCCCAAAGCACAGACTCCTTGCACTTGTATATAGTGTAGGTGATGATATAACAACCATATATAATCAGACTTATATAATTAGAGATGCATCATTGGACCAAAGCTAAAATACCGAGAATGCTTCAAATATACTTCAGTCTCTAGTATGATCTTCATCAGAAATACATATCTGTTGAGGAAGATTGTAGATGGAATATGTCTTCTTCTGCAATACACACCTGCAGTACAACATCTGTTCAATTATGATGATGCCAATATATCTTTTATAGCTATGGTTCACCTTTCCTGCCTGTTGGTGGTGATATTGGCTAGGATGCTGACAAGGATATTACACATAGTAGCTGAAAGGTCCTTGTTACTGATGTGATCAACGAATCAACCCAGAGCTTACAACTTATTGTGAGATTAGATGATATCTTTCAATCTAAGAGACGAAATGACTTTACTGCTTGTACAATGTACTTTCAAAACAAACCCTTGAGGCTAGATACATTCAATGTATTGGCCAGTCTTACTTATCAACCATGAAATTTTATTTATGACATAAGGGGGTATGTATGTCAACGATCAACCTCTCTTTAATGGTGAAATACTAGCAAATCATTTCTGCTGAAGTATGCTTTTGATGAAACAATAGCAAACTTTTGAACTTCAACTGTATGATTAACACAACTAGTCCTTCATACTTCCGATACTTTAACTGTTCTATCATGATGATCTTTAGCAAAACATCTTCAAGGTGTTTAATTGAAATCTCAGCAAACAGACTTCACACGGTGTTATGAATGACCTTAAGAGAGAGGTCTTGAAGATATATATGTACTGACTTCAGGAAGGCATGCAATTATATATAGAAATAGATACTGCTTCAATGCTCAATCTAATGCTTCAAGTGTAAACAAAATAATGATCCTTTTGCCCTTTCATTGACCCTTTTATGCTTTAGTAATGCAGATAACGCTAGGAATACTACCTTGATGTTCTTCTGATCTTGAGGACCTGTATCGTACCATTGCTCCATTGATGACACTTGGTATTTTGCTGATAGGAAAACTGCTTGATCCAAATACCAATTGATACTACTTTCACTTCAGCTCGCACATGAACCCATAGTTAAGACAATATTCATAGTTTCTACTATTGAGCTCTCCACTGTTCTCAACAACAATCATCAATATACTGAATCTGATCTTGGCATCATTAACCTTTTGCTTATTCTGTCATTCTGGTTTAAAAAAAAATGTCACTACATTTTCCTTTCTAGGACTGCTCCAGAATCATTGCTGCTTTATATACAATTCAACTGTTCTAACATAATGATCTTTGGGAAGACATCTTCAATTTCTATACTAGGAATCTTCATGGGCAGATCACTCAGAGATTTGTCACTTATTCAACTTCATTCCTTCAAGGGGACTTTTCACAGATGAGTGATGTAATGATATAATGATGATAGGAATTTCCCTTACTCATCCTTCTTAATGTGATTCATTGTTAATTCTAGCAATATGATGCACAATGTGATCATCCTTTATGGGTCTTTCCAGTTCTGTAGCTCAAAACATAATTTTTGTGATTTAACCATTCATCACTTAGTGTGTTGTTGTCATCTTATCTTACATGTTCTTGGCTGAAGTTCCCTCTACCATCATGGTTGCTTGCTGCCTTCTCTTCTTCCATCAACCTGTTGGCTATTTTGTGCTTCAGGTATTCTTCTTCCTCTCTAGTTCTCTGTTAGAGAAATTGTCCTTTCCCTTCCTAATCTTATAGCTATCCTCATTCCAAGGAGCTCTTATTAGACTACATTTGTGGGGACTATTTATGAACTACTCTCCCCCCTGGGATGTTGCTTCATATCTATCACTGGTTGGATATTTGCGTTGCTTCCTAGAGCAGCTCCCCTGAGACTATGATGGATTCATTATGTTGTTGTGGTAACAGGCTCCCCCTTTCTCTTTTCCTTCCATACTTTATTGGGGTTCTTCATAATGTATGCACTTCTTTTTGATTCATAGTTTTGTTTGATTTGATTAGATTCCATCATCTGTCTAGAGTTCTTTAATGTATATGGCAGTTTACAGTCCTTTGCTTTGTGACCAAGCTTGAGGCATACATAACATCTTATTTTACCAAGGTACGTTTGAGCTGATGTATAATATTTTGTTCCCCTTTTTGAACATAATTTACATTCAACAGATTTATGTCCAAATTTATTGCATGCATAACAATAGCCATGGAAATGATTTGTGTACCTGGTGAAAGATTGTCTTTTTTAGTTGCTTGCTTGAGGGGTTCTTCTCATTTGCTGCCTCTTTTGCTGGTTAAAGTTGATATGCCTGGTCTTACAATGTGCTGCAATATGTCTTGGTTTATGACAAGAGAAACATGTGATATTTTTCATAGGAGGAAAGAACCTCCTTTGACATCTTCCGAATTTTTTCAATTCATTCTTAGGAGCATATGAGCCTTTAGCAGTTGATTTTTTCATCCTCTCATTCTCTATTCTTTCATGATGTTTCTTGTTTCTGTTTTTTTCTTTACAAATCATGTTCTTGCTGGCTTCTACTTCTGTAGGAATCTTTTGAACTGCTTCATTATCCTTTACAACTTTTATAAACATGATATTCCTGTTATCTTCTACCTTGGACTTACTTGTTTCTCCTTCATAGCCTATCCCAGTCTTTATGAGAGGAGACCTTTGAGCATTTAGAATTTGGTCCAACTGTTCAGAGCTTGTCATTTGAGGAGTATTCATTAATAATTCTCTTTGGGATTTTTCTAATTTCTTTCTTAGGCACACTACTTCTTCTTCCAATTTCTTTTGGTTCTGAATTTTATCCTTTATTTGCTTTAGTAGAGTGTCTTCTACTTTCCTTGCTTCTTAAAGTTGTGTCTTCATGCCAAAAATTTCTTTCTTATCTTCATATTCTTTCTCATCACATATTTGCACCAATGTCTTCAGGTATTTGTTTTCATTCTTCAATCATTCTATTTCAGTCAATGTTGTGTCAAGATTGGTTTGTTCTTTCACTATAATTTCTTTGTGGAACTTACTTCCATTCACACTAGTAGGTACCTCATTTGATTGAACATTTTCCTTTTGACATGAATTTTTCTTCTTCTTGATTCTCTTATCCTTCTTGACAATGCAGCCACTAGTGTCTCCTTCATGCATGAAATGCAATCTATCCCAGATTTATTTTGTATAGGTTCGATCCATTATTAAATCAAGATCCTTGTTATGAAGACTGTTATATATCACACAATTTTCCTTGGCATTCTGCTGTTGTTCTTGCAAAGAGGGAGAGTCTGTGCAGTAACCATCACATACAAGTTTCCATACCTCAGGTTCATAAGCCATTAATTCTGTTTTAACTTTATCTCTCCATCCAGGAAAGTCTGTTGTATTTAGCACAGGTACATTTTGATAGTCCATGACTCAACCAGATCTCCTTCAAGCTATTAGGCTTACACCAAAGGAACCCGCTCTGATACCAATTATTGAACCCTTAGTTAAACTAAGAGGGGGGGGTGAATCAGTTTAACACATTCATGGACTTTTAAAACTTTCCTTTAAACTTATTTACACCTTCATTTCATGATCAACTTAATAAGTGATCAATCTTAATATGTGAGCAACAAGTATTAAGCATATTAGATACACCTTATCAACACATAAGCATCATGCACATAGACAACAGATATAACTAGAAAACCACATCTTATTATTGTTGTGATGCAAAGGCAAGCTCCAACTCCCTCTCACCACTGATTTTCTGTAGGCTACAACCTACAGGAGGCTACCACCTCGATTCAACAAGCTACAACTTGCAAGGAAGCTCCAACTCCCATCTATTTTTTGCAGGCTACAACCTACAGGAGGCTCCTACCTCAACCAACTACACCTGACATCTATCAAGCTACAACTTGATATGAAAGCACCAAATTCCATATATTTTCTACAGGCTACAACCTACAGGAGGCTCCTACCTCAGCCAGCTACAACTGACATCTATCAAGCTACAACTTGATATGGAAGCACCAAATTCCTCACTCTTTCATAAAAATAAACACATGCTGATTTACCTAGATATCAGCTATGTTCTGTTCTTTCTTCACTGCTATCCACTAGCCTTCATATCTGCCTTATATCATCTCTGAATCTTCATAGCTTCTCTATCTGCTCCTCCTTATTCTTTGACCCATTTCTCCATTCTCTAACCTCTCTATGCATATCTATGTGATATCATTTATAGAGTTCACCTCATGGTTGTTTGTATTCCACAGGGAATTCTAAATGAACAGCCATGACTCTTTGACTTCTGCCTTCTCATTTCTTTGTCCAACTCATTTAGAGGAATATAACAATATGTACAAATTTTAGTTTTACAGTGGAGTTTTGTTTGCCTACGGAGACTTGCTTTTGCACCACACACAATAAAAGTAATTTTAAATCATTTACGTTCACATTTACAGTTACATAAATCAATTTCACTCAGCCCTTTTTCGGCCCTTGGCTTTCTGTGCGTTTGTCTTTTCTGCTACTGTCACTGTCTTTTTCAGTTCTGCATATTCTCTTGCTTTCTATGCATGTAACCCTTATTTTTCCTCATTTTCATTCCTATGCATGTGAAAATGTATCTCCAATTTCTGTGCTTTATAAAAAATTCCGATCTGGGCAATTTCAATATCTTATTTTCTGAACTGGAAATTTAAATTATTGTACACGGAAGCTTCTTTCATCTATGGTTATGAAACCATACATATGAAAAACTTCATATTTCAAATATTCATATACATTTAAATCCAAACTCTAACCCTCAGTCATTACACTTATGAGCATTCGAATCAACTTTCGACCTTTATAATAAAATGCATTATATAGTGGCCACTTTTTGGAATGGATACTCATATAGGTATAAAATCCATGACATAAACCTTTACGGTCTCAACTTACCTTCTTATCATTCATCAAATGTGTGCAACATCCTTGTGGTTATAAATCCTTGAATTCAAATTCATTTAAAACCCGAACTCAAAATCCTTCGGATCTACAATACTTTGGCATATGAATGGAGATTAAACTTTCATCGTTGGTTCAAATCACTTACTCAATTACCAACCTTAAGCTTATAACGTTTAACCCCATTTAACACTAAGAACCTGAGTTTTGTGTTACGTTGGATTATTATGGGCCCCACGCATACAATATTCAATGTACCCAAAACATATCTTCGCATCCACACATATATGAATATATGTATCAATATTTTACAACCCTGTGCAGATATCCAACTCACTTAAACATTGGAATTAAACCAAAAGGTGACTTTAGTTTAAAATCCAAGGCACCAAAAAATACCTTATATTGTCCACAGCTTATCAATTCACACATAATCAATGCTCCAATGTGCTCACCATCCATCAATATGAATTGTCCATATTAACTCTCTAAACTTGGTTTTAAACTCGAATGTCAACATAATGATTGGATTCTGGGTTGGCCCCGCAGCATATATAACTTGACATCTTATCTACCCATCGAACGGAGGACGTACTCCCTCAACCTTATCTTACCAAATCCTCAGCCATCGCACAACAAAATTGTGCGCTCTTTAACGTCCCTCTTCAATCATTAACACTTCTGCAACTTATTTTTGCAAACGCCGTTGATCTTCGATGTCACCCTATCAAACGAAAATCACATTTTTTTAAACGCAGAACTTAAACTCAAAAAAAAAGTGCGAAATAGGTGGTAATTGAATACCACCATCAACCACGTGTCAAGCACCAAATATTATCGTATTCCAAAATGACAAAACCACTTACCATGTTTTGGTCACACGAAACCCGTCTATGGTTTCTTAAAACCCACCTTCATGTTCACGGTTCCACCTTCTATTAGGCACACTGTTCCATTAACCAGTTCCACTTCACTCCTTCACAGTTCTAACCACTGCCACTGTTCAACAAACTATCCAATATTCAAGCCCAATTCTTCATCATCTTTATTTGTGTAAGCTCTGCCTTCAGCTTCGCATCCTTAACTCGGATTCTAAATATGATCCAACGCCTCTATCCTTCACTCAAGGATCCACAACACTTGCCCTACTTCAGTCCATTTGTTTATACAACTTTATGAAATGAGATTTTACCCTATTCAATTTTTGATTGCGTCTTCACAATCATTTGGTTCAATATGTGCTAGCGCCTCATTATTCCAATTGTTGTTTGTTCACTAACCATTCTTTGTGCCTTATGAAGCTCCATTGGCTTCATATTCTGCTGCGCATTCCGAGACTCCATACTTCATTCCAAAAGCACTTGTGGGTGAATTCAACATTCCAGATAAAATTTTAAAGACCTCTACTCCATCGTTTTACTGTCTAATCGCTTCATTTAAGGTCCGAACAACCCCAATATCAAATTATATAAAATAAAACCCTGAAAACTAATTTTCCTAACGCTGGGTCTTGTGAGAGGAAAGGAGTTCATTTCGTACTGTCTCTAATAACCTCTTTCTGCTGCTACAATGCAAATAATCTTTGACTCTGTTCTTCTCATGCTCCAAACTATCTTCGGCATTTATCAAATATTCTTGAGAAGAAAGCTCTGAGATCCTGATTTCAGCCTTTCTGGAATAGTAACCTCGTGTATTTTGCAACAGGGGTTCTTCAAAGTCACTCTTATACAAATGGAGGTCATCCTCCACAAAAAAAATTGACAATGTTTTTCAACAGATCTTTGTCAATTTTCTCTCCATCGCGCTCTCGATTAATGAGATTAATAACCACATTCTTCAAAAAAAAGTTCATTGTAGGATAGGCCTGCTCACAAAAGGCATGCTCTCTGTATAATTTTGGCAGACCTTCGGAGTGATGTATTCTTCAATCAATTCCCTGTATTTTTCATAGAATTGCTGAGGGTAGTTGTGAGGGGGCTTTTGGTTGCAGAGTTTGTACATAGTGCTATAAATCTCTGTGTACTCCTTTACACGAAACTCGAACTCATCATTTAGAGCTCCTTATGAGTCCTTTTCCATCTTAAGGAAACCCCCATGAATAACAGCCCATCCTTGCTCCAAGTCTATGACATCAGCACTACTCATCTTCGCTTCTTTGCCTTATTGCTGTTTCTTCTTTGCTCTTTTGCCTGAGTGATAGTTCAGGTGCTACTCCTGTCTTCTCCTTTGCCATCAATGACAATATTTCCAACAGTTCTGGCAATATTGTTTGAACTAGAAGATTTTCACCTATAACCTTCTTTAAGCATGAAACATGGAAAACTGGATGCACTCATGAAGAAGCAAGAAGCTCCAATTTGTATGCCATAGTACAATCTTTTGCAACACCTTGTAAGGACCATATTACTTTGGCGATAATTTATTATCCTTCTTAGCTTGCTTGAGGGACATTTTTTTGTATGGTTGTAGCCATAAAAATACCCAGTCTCCTACATCAAAACTTCTCTCATTTGCGATGTTGATGTACTATTGTTCATTAGATTTGTGCCAAATTCGAGTTATCCTTTAGAGTTGGAGAGCTTCTTGTTGATGCTCGATGTGATCTTCCACTACTTGAACCTTCAAATTTTCTCTTAAATATGATGTGATGGATGGTGGATGATATCCATAAAGTGCCATAAATGGGGTCATTTTTGCTGCAGTATGGAAGGAAGTTTTATACCACCATTCAGCAAGAGGTAACCACTTGACCCATTGTGTTTGTTTATCAGATACAAAACAACAAAGATATCCTTCCAAAAATTTATTTTCTATCTTAGTTTGACCATCAAATTGAGGATGATAAGATGAGCTATGAGCTAATTGAGTACCGAAACAAGAAAATAACTCCGTCCAAAAATTTCCTGTAAAAATGGGACCTCTGTCACTCACAACAACCCTTGGGTTCCCATGTAGCTTTTGAATTCTATCCATAAATGTAGTAGCAATTTTAATTTCTTTAAATGGATGAGATAATGCACAAAAGTGTGCATACTTGGTAAGTCTATCAACTACCACCATGATGACACTCTTTCCTTCGGACTTAGCTAAACCTATGATAAAATCCATTGAAATATCCTCCCAACATTGACTTGGAATGGATAAAGGTTGTAGAAGACCCGGGGTTTTAATTGTCTCAACTTTATTCTGCTGGAAAACCAAACATTCTGCCACAAAATTTTGAATATCAGATTTAAGGCCATCCCAAAAAAATTCTTTCTTCACCATGTGGTAAGTTTTTAAAAATCTTGAGTGTCCTCCTAAAGGAGAAGTGTGCAATTCCAAAAGAATATTTTGTTTTAGTTGGGAATTCTTACAAATATATAAGCGATCTTTGTACCATAAGGAATCATTTTTCCAACTAAATGTATCAGATGTACTAGGATCTTGCTGCAACTTTTGAATGAGTGTCCATACATCTTTGTCCTTCTTCCATTCATCTCTTGCTTCGGTTATCCAATCTGGTTGGATAATAGAAATGGCACAAAGCAATGCTTCTACCTCTTCATTCTTTCTTGAGAGTGCATCTGCAACAACATTAAGCTTTCCTTTTTTGTAGATTATTTCAAAGTCATAACCCAACATCTTTGTGACCCATTTTTGCTGCTCTTCTGAAGATAGTCTTTGTTCCAAAAAGTGTTTAAGACTATCATGATCAGTTTTTACCTTGAAGTGTCTTGCCATTAGGTAAGTTCGCCATTTCTTTAGTGCATGCAGTATTGCTAACATTTCCTTCTCATAAATAGGTTTCTGTAAATACTTTCCTTTGATTGGATGAATTTCAAAAGCAATGGGTCTTCCTTCTTGCATTAAAACAACACCAATTCCATTTCCTGAGGCCTCACATTCCACAATAAAGGTTTTTGTGAAGTCTAGTGTAGCTAAGACTTGTGCTAGGCACATTGCCTCTTTAAGATGTTCAAAGGCCTTAGTTGCTTCAGGAGTCCATGAAAATGCATCTTTCTTCAATAATGTTGTTAGAGGTGTTGCTATTCTCCCATAATTCTTAAAAAACTTGTGATAATACCCTTTTAACTCGAGAAATCCTCACAACTGCTTAATGGTTGTGGGGACTTTCCATTCCTTAATGGCTTTAATTTTGTTAGGGTCTACCTTAACACCCTTCTGAGATACAATGTGACCAAAATATTCCACCTCTTGTACTCCAAAAAACATTTGGATGTTTTTGCTTATAATTGTTTCTCTTGCAATAGTTTGAGCACCCTGTCAACATGTTGAACATGATCCTTCCAAGACCTGCTGTAGATTACTATATCATCAAAAAATACTAGCACAAATGTTCTAAGGAAGGGTTTCAAAATGGAATTAATCAACCCTTGAAATGTAGAAGGTGCATTGGTAAGGCCAAAAGGCATGACCAAAAATTCATAATGACCCTCATGAGTTTGAAATGTTTTTTTCGGAATATCTTCAGTCTTCATTCTAATTTGATGATATCCTGTACAAAGATCCAACTTGGTAAAATAATTTTCTCCATATAATTCATCCAATAATTCATCAATCACAGGAATGGGAAATTTATCTTTAATGGTGAGCTTATTGAGCTCCCTATAATCCAGACACATGTGCCATGATCCATCCTTCTTGTGTACCAATACTATAGGAGCAGAGAAATAACTTTGACTAGATTGAATTATACTCGCCTCTAACATTTCTACAATCATACGTTCAATTTCGCTCGTTTGGACATAAGGTTATCTATAAGGCCTGATGTTTGGAGGAACACTTCCTGGAATCAAATGAATAGCATGATCATGATCACGAATAGGTTGGAGCCCTTTGGGAGTTTCAAACACCTTTGAATGATTGTCCAAGAATTTTTAGAGATCTGCAGAAATAGATGATTTTGATGTTGGAAATTCTAGTGAGTATAATCGTGCAATTACACCTCAGTGTTATTTCTTTAGAAGTTTTGTCATGACATTAGAGCTTATTATCTTTCCCAGATTCCTTGCAATACCTCGTAATTTGACTTCCTTTCCTTCTGAAAAAAATTTCAAGAAAAGTTCTTGAAAATTAAAAGCTATTGTCCCCAAAGATTGTAACCATTGTACTCCTAGTACAACATCAACACCTCCCATAGGAATGGAAAGCATTGGAATATTCAATAAATATTCCCCCATGGTTAGCATGATATTATGGAATTTTCTAGAGAAATTTATAGTTCCTCCATTTGCAACCATCACTTGACATTCTGGTGCTAGGTATAGGAAACAATTCAATTCCTTGGCTACCTTACAATGAATAAAATTATGGGTGTACCTGACTCAATCAACACTATTACCTTTTTCTTCTTGATATGTCCTTCTATTTTGAGAGTTTGAGGAGTGGTAATTCCTGCCAATGCATTACACGATATGGTGAGACTCATTTCTTCCTCTTCTAAGGTTGGTTCCTGGTGTATATCCTCTTCTTGTTCATTTTCTTCTTCGTCTTCGCAATCTATGTAAAATAATTTCTTCTCAACACACTTATGACCTTTAGTGTATTTGCTATCACAACTATAGCAAAGTCCTTTTTCTTTTTTTTCTTCCAATTTTTGTGGTGTCAACCTTGTAGGTTGTGGAAATCTAGGAGCAGCAACACTTCCATCTTTATAGAAGTGAGTGGTAAGCTTCCTTGTCGCCATAATTTTACATTCAATTTTTCTTGCCAACCTGAATGCCTTCTCCAATGAATCAGGTTCCAAAACGTGAACTTAATGTTTGATGTTATCCTTTAAAGTACCCATGAAGAGATCAATTCTGTGTTCCTATGAAATATCAGTTACCCTTATATTCAATTTTTGGAATTCCTCAATGTGCTCCTCCACTAAACCCTTTTGTTTGAGATTTATCAATTGGCTAAAGAAGGTGTTGCTTTTTGTATCCTCATAATGTGCTATCATTTCCTCTGTAAAAATTGACCAAGTGAAATTTTTTTTACGGGAGCAAAGCCATCGATACCGTACAAATGTATTTTTTTCTAAATGTAAAGTTGGAATGTGTACCTTTTGTGTGTTTTGCACATTATTGAGATCAAAATATTGCTCTATCTGTAGTATCCATGTTACGGGATCCTTGCCATCAAACTTCCTCATATCCATATTCAGTATATGGTGGTTCTTTAATCCAACATTAGAGTTTTTGAAATCATGATTAACATTTATTTTGTTCTCATCATGATTTTCATCTACTATCTTTTCGCCATTAGGAATCATTTCTTGTATTAACTTTGATAACAAACCTTCCTTCAAACCTTCCATTTCTTCCTTCAAACCTTCCATTTTTTCTTCCATACCATCCATTTTATCTTCCATACCATTCTTCAAACCATCCATCGTAGCTTCCATGCCTTTATTCAAACCATCCATCTTAGCTTCCATGCTTTTCTTCAAAACATCCATTTCATTTTTTGTTGCTCTTTGTGAGAGAGAATTTTGGTGCACTTGCTCTTGTAATTTTGATAGATCATGTTGCAATTCTTCATCTTCATGAGTCGTAGTAGAGTACTCTGAGGGCTTAATGGGAGTTGAATTCTTTTTAGGAGGAATTTTAGAACCTGATACTGATATCTATGCTCAATAGGCCTTTGGAATCACTTAAACTTGATTTTTCAAACAAGACTTATGCAATTTGAAAAAAAATGCACACCTTTTTCTTGATTTTGAGGAGCTTGATATTGAAACTGAATTATCTTTGTGATTTTAGATCTTCAATATCTAACATTCAGCCTTGACATAGCCCCCTGAATCTTCTTTCAATTTCCATAGGTCTAACTTGATTTGGATTCTTCAAGGCAAAGTTATTTCCAATCTCCCACAATGACCTAATTATGGACTAGTTTAGTAGAGCGAACTTGTACGGTTTGCCATGTGTCACTGTTTGCTCCTTTAGATCTAAAATTTATAGATAAGTAACTATAGTCCATTTACTTCTAGTCACTTTTTACAGAATTCCAATCTGATTTTCACAGAGAGAGTTATGAATATTTTCCCACGATCACCTCTTGGAGATGAAATTCAAGAGCAAGAAAAAGAAATAACTTCCACAAATCATATTTCCAAAACTATTACGAACCAAGCTCTGAAATTTTGCAATGATATTCCTTAGGATTTGAGTTTCGTACTCTAAAAATTTCAACTTCTGAATCTTCATGGAAATAAAGTTATAGCGAAAATTCCACGACGACCGTTTTAAGTGAAATTCAGGAGCCTGAAAAACGACCTAAATTCCACAGATCATATCTCCGAAAATATTGCGAACCAAGATCTGAAATTTTGCAATGATGTTCCTCAGGATTTCAGCTTCGCACTCTAAAAATTTCAGCTTCTGAACCTTCGTAGAAAAAACTTTATAGCGTAAATTCCACGATGACTTGTTTGGAGCAACGAAACCATAGAATCCAAAGCTCTAATACCAAATTTTGGGAATTCAACTCCAAAAATAGAAGAAAGGAGATATCAATGCCTTAAAAATAAGCCACTTCGATGGGGCAACCTCCAATACATTACATGAATGAACAATTATTTTATGATACAAATTACAAAACCTCCTTTCTATATATAGGAGTCCATGGGGCCACAATGTAATCCTACTGGGGCCACAATGTAATCCTAGCCAACCTAACAATAATAATTTAAGGGCACAATAATAACAATATGGGGGTTACAGGGGTACAATAATAAAAATAAGGGGGTTAAAATAAAAACAATAAGGGACTATAATAGTAATATAGGGACCTAAAAGGGAGGGAGAAACCACCAGAGTGGGAGCATTTGTGGTCCGACTTGGTGCAAGAAGAGATTTGGCGTAACACCAGAGATGGATCCTGATCAAAGCATGATGATGAGGAGAAGTGTGCCTTGGATGGAAAGGAAAATAAATTGAAAGGGAAGTCATCCCATTCTAAATTTGATTCTGGTCAGGCAGGAAATAAGAAGTACTTGTCGAAGATTAAATGTTTTCATTGTCATGAGCCGAGACACTATGCCACGAAGTGTCTGCATAAGAAGATCGACAATAAGTCCTCAAAAGGAGTGGAAGGTGAAGCACTTGCTTCATAATTACAGTTTAATTTTACCCTCATCGTATGCATGGTGTCATCAGTTATGGGTAGTGTGTGGTACCTGGATCGAGGACCCTCATTCCATATGACCAACAACAAAGAGTTATTCAACGACCTAGAGGAGAAGGACCTCCAGATGCACATCGATATGGGAGACAATGGAAGGTATATCATCACCGACATCTGTATTGTTATTTTTTCAGAATGAGTCTACTTATTCTATCACATTAAAATATGTCATGTATGTTCCTGGTTTGAAGAAGAACTTAGGTTATGTTGCTATGTTGGAAGACCATGGCTACGATGTGATTTTTAGCAAAAGAAAGGTGCTCCTTCATCATATAGCCACGAGAAAAGTGAAGAAGATTAGGGTTTGGGTAAAGAACCTCTACAAATTATATGTAGAATATCGTGCTTCTTTGAGCATGAAAACAAAGAAGGTTCAAAGTCAAGACATAAGTGAGTTATGGCATAAAATATTGGTCTATCTATATCATGAAGCTTTGAAGATTATGCAACAAATTTCTACAGGACTTCCCAAGGGTGCACTTGATCATTGTGATACATGAAAAGGGTGTACATTGGAGATGTAAACCAAAGCCACATTTTATGATGATGACAGTCAAGCACAAATAATCCTTGAAAGAGTTCACTCATATGTGTGTGGACCATTCTCGATGGCCTCCATGACCAAGTACTATTATTGGATTTTGTAGATGTTTTTTCATACAAGTGTTGGATATTATTCATCTATAAGAAAGACCATACATTCTCAAAAGTTTGTGAGTTCCAAGCCCTTGTTGAGAAAGACACATGCAGGAAAGTGAAGGCTCTCAGGAGTGACAAAGGTAGAGAATATGTGTCGAGTGAATTCAAGAAATTATGTGCTTCAGAAGGAATTTGATGGGAATTAACAGCACCTCATAACCCACAAAAAAATGGGCTTGTGGAAAAGAATAAAAGAAGCATTGTGGGATCTAAAAAAGTGATGTTACATGATCATGGCCTACCGTTGCACTTATGGTCAGAAGGATGCAACACAATTATGTATGTGTAGAACATGAGTCCTCATAAGATGCTCTCGATGAGTACACCAAAGGAAGAATTTTCCGGTAATAAAATAGATGTTGTGCACTTCATAATATTTGTTTCATTAGTTTACTGTCATGTTTCCAAGGGTGCACGGAAAAACCTATAACCAACAACTGAGTTGGAAATATTTGTGGGGTACACCGATACACCTCACAACTATTAGGTGTACCTTCCAACTGACAGGATGACAATGGTTAATA
>CM076572.1:826955474-827079766 GCA_034641835.2 Pinus albicaulis | reverse complement strand
TAGCCAGCAGTTCAAGCGAGCTTGAGCCACAATTCGTCATTCCGGATTCAGAGATGTAGCCAGAGACACGGATGCCCATGAGCATACCTTCGGTTGGTGGATAACCTAAAACCATCATTTTCGGTTGGTGGATAAACTAAAACCATCATTTTCGGTTGGTGGATAACCTAAAACCATCATCTTTGGTTGGTGGACAACCTAAAACCACCACAGGTAGTAGACCTCCCTTCTTTTAGGTCGAAGGTCTCCCTTTTTTATGAGGGACAATTCCTCTAGCATAAGCCTTCAGCTTCTTGCCAGTTTTGGAAGAGTTCCGGGAACTGCAACAAGTTTTGCGTTCCAGTGTTTGTGGTCATCCTAAAACCACCTCTTTTTTCCAACATTTCAGAGAGTTGATTCAGCCAAGCGCTGCCATGTATATTTGCATATTGTATTACAACTCTTTTCTTGGACTCACACATACCCCTTCGGATTAAGGGGGGATGTTGGAACACCTAATCCTACATGGGTAGGTGTGGAATATGAAAAGTCACGATGGAGTCCAAGTAGTGACTGAGCCTCAAAATTGTGCTTTCTTTCATTCCCATTTTACCTCATTTTCCTTTGTTTATTGCTATCCTAGACCCAATTGATCAATGAATATAGTTAAAATTACTTCTAGAATGATTTTTTGCCATTGTAAAGCATTTTTGACGGGAGCCAGAACGCGAGAATGCGGACATTCGAAATGTGCCCAAACAGTTACTGTGGCTGCCTTCACGTTTGAGTATGTTCCAGGTGGCCTCTCAAGAAAAACCGCATATGGACATAATCCACGTCATGTCTACATGGTTCGTTGCTCATCATGGAGGAAGAAACGAATTCTGGGTATGGTTTTGGAACGTGGGAACACATTTAGGAAGGAAGACTTCTATTAGGACTGTCTCAGTCCAGATGTCTTTTCCTTTTCACGCAGCCACTTCAAAGAGTCCTAATGTGATTCCGATAAGGAAAGACAGTGTTCCTGAATTGTTGCAAGTCTTGTTATGTGCATTTTCTATATAAACACTTGGGAAACCGAGAACTAGGTTAGATTTGATGTTAGATTTTATGTGAGATTTGATGCTAGATTTTGTTTAGACTCTGTGCTACATTTTTGAAGACGCAGAGTGTTATGTTCAAGTTCTTTCATCTTTAATGAAGCAGACAGTGTTATTGTGAAGGCGTTGATTTAATTTGGAGTTGAATTCCGTCAGGTGGTAGAGGGCCCCTGCCTCTTGCACGGATTTATTTTGCGTAAATTAGATAAGTCTTCTAGCTGCCTTTACGTTTTGAATTTGAATTAGTAGTTGTTTTAATTAGCTACTGTATTTGTACTCATTCTAACTCTTCCACAAGAAGAAATTCTTCCAAAATATTATAATGATGAATGAGGAATAGCTATAGTATTGTAGGATTTGAAGTTGAATTCATAGTTGTTTTTAATTAGCTACTATAGTTATATTCATTCTAACTCTTCCACAAGAAGAAATTCTTCCAAAAGATTATAATGATGAATGGAAAATGGCTATAGTACTGTAGGATTTAGTTGTAATTTTTGTTGTTCACTATCACAGTTACACTTATTCTAATCACTCTTCCATAAGAATAAACTCTTCCAAGAAATTCTTAAGAAGTTCAAGACATGACCGTGATAATGAATGATTTAGTTGTGTGTTTGCACTAAGTATCATCTCTGTTCTTGCTCTTAAACGCTTGCCCAAAACATCATAATGACGAGTAGGATATGGATATGATATCTTAGTTTTTCATTGTTTTCAGTCTTTTTGCTTGCATTTGCATTCAATTACATAGTCAGAATTGTTCTAAGACCTCTTCCAAAAGAAGGAACTCTTCCAAAATATCACTAATGATGGACAAACAGATTGTGTAATTTCATAGAATAATGCATGATAGCATAGTTAGGATACTCCGGAGTTTAATTGCACTTAAATCATGTTCAGTTACTTTGTTTTGAGTTTGATGATGACTTGTAGTTCAGCATTGTTCTAGATTAGTGGCATCTTAAGTTCATTCTTAGATTAACTCATTGCACTTGCACTTCACATTCAGATTGTCATCCAATGTACAATAGATTACTTCAATTGTTAAGATTAACAAGACAGCCTTCATTATTTACAAACATCTTCTTGTTCTAAAATCTACAATTGATCCATAACCATATGAACAGAAGACAACATCACTATAAGGCCTGAAGTATCTCTGCAATTTCCTTATCATTTCATAAACAGAGTCCTCCCTCAAAAGACTACTCTGAAAAGAAATCAATAACTCTTGAGTAAAGGTTTTGTGACATTCAATGAAATTGCAGAATAGAGTTAGGAATTAGTTTTAGAATAGAAGATCTTAGGATGGTATCAATGTTTTTCCTCCAAATCTGTTTCAAATCTCTAATTAAGGACAAAATGTTGCATCATTGTAAGATTAGTTGTTTAACTGTTTAGTTAGAGGATTTGCATATTTAGTGATCATTTCTCAAGTTTAGTTTGTGTTTTGAATCATTTACTTAAAAGTCATTATCAAGCTTTGCTTTTACTTTGTCATAGTTTAGATTTGATTCTGCTTCAGTGTTTCCAATTGCATTTGTCAGTTGTTATCCAGCAATTAGGCTTAACTCTGTTTTTAAGCACCAACTCCTTTTCATTAGCTTTCTAGGCATTTTTCCTTGTGAACATAAAACCACCAAAAGACCAAAAACATCATAAATCATCACAAAAGACCAAAAACATCACAAAACACTACACACAACGCATTAGGAAACAAACACCTAGGTACATACAGTACACTTCACTTCAACAGTTTACAAATCCTGGTTGACAATTAAATGAGCTCAGTTTCGGAGACTAGATTGAGACCAAACGGTGACCTTGGAATATGGAACCAAGAGTCACACCATTGTACTATAAATGTACATCTTTGTATAATGGAAAATAAGAAAGCCTCACGCTTATCTTTCATTGTGTGTTGAGTCTCTTGTGTGTGTGTTTATCCTTCTCATACACCATGTGTGTGCTTTAACATGGTGTTTAACAACATACGATACCAAAATACCATTTTGTTGGAAAAATGATTCCCTATGGTACAAATATCTCTTATATCTTTGTAAGAATTCCCAACTAAAACAAAATATTCTTTTAGAATTGCACACTTCTCCTTTAGGAGGACACTCAGGATTTTTAAAAACTTACCACAGGGTGAAGAAAGAATTTTTTTGGGATGGCCTTAAATCTGATATTCAAAAGTTTGTGGCGGAATGTTTGGTTTGCCAGCAGAATAAAGTGGAAACAATTAAGACCACGGGACTTCTACAACCTTTATCCATTCCAAGTCAACGTTGGGAGGAGATTTCAATGGATTTTATCACAGGTTTACCTAAGTCCGAAGGAAAGAGTGTCATCATGGTGGTAGTTGATATGCTTACCAAGTATGCACACTTTTGTGCATTATCTCATCCATTTAAAGCAAGTACAGTTGCTACTACATTTATGGACAGAATTCAAAAGCTACATGGAAGCCCAAGGGTTATTGTGAGCGACAGAGATCCCATTTTTACTGGAAATTTTTAGACGGAGTTATTTTCTTGTTTGGGTACTCAATTAGCTCATAGCTCATCTTATCATCCTCAATCTGATGGTCAAACTGAGATCATAAATAAATGTTTGGAAGGATATCTTCGTTGTTTTTTATCTGATAAACAAACATAATGGGTCAAGTGGTTACCTCTTGTTGAATGGTGGTATAACACTTCCTTCCATACTGCAGCAAAAATGACCCCATTTATGGCACTTTATGGATATCATCCACCATCCATCACATCATCTTTAAGGGAAAATTCGAAGGTTCAAGCAGTGGAAGATCACATCGAGCATCGGCAATAAATTCTCCAACTCTTAAAGGATAAGTTGAATTTGGCACAAAATCGAATGAAACAATAGGCAGATCAACATCGCAGCGAGAGAAGTTTTGATGTATGAGATTGGGTATTTTTACGGCTACAACCATACAAACAAATGTCCCTCAAGCAAGCTAAGAAGGATAATAAATTATCACCAAAGTACTATGGTCCTTACAAGGTGTTGCAAAATATTGGTACTATGGCATACAAATTGGAGCTTCCTGATTCTTCGCGAGTGCATCTAGTTTTCCATGTTTCATGCTTAAAGAAGGTTATAGGTGAAAATCTTCCAGTTCAAACAATATTTCCAGAACTTGATGAGGAAGGAAAAATCATATTGGAACCTGAAGCGGTCACGGAAACAAGAACTCGACAACTACGGAATCGATCAATTTCAAATTATCTCATCAAGTGGAAGAACTTACCCACTGAAGATTCTACATGGGAGGATGAGAATTTTATACAGAAGCACCCAGAGCTACTCAAGCGTTGAGGACAACACTTTTTGAAGGAGAGGGGCATGTTAGGTCCCTATATTACTAGTATAGTCCCTTATTGTTGTTAGTGTAACCCCCTTATTGTTATTATTGTACCCTTGTAACCCCCATTTTATTATTATTGTGCCCTTAAATTATTATTGTTAGGTCGGCTAGGATTACATTGTAGCCCACTAGGATTACATTATGGCCCCATGGACTCCTATATATAGAAAGGAGGATTTGTAAATTGTATCATCCAAGAATTGTTCATTTATGTAATGTATTGGAGGTTGCCCCCTCGAAGTGGCTTATTTCTAAGGCGTTGATATCTCTATTCTTCTATTTTGGTGGTTACACAAAAATTTGTGATGAAGGAATGCCTTTCCTTCACTGAAAACCCCATCATATCCAAGATCCTCCAACATAGCAACTGAAACTAAATTATTTTTCAAGCATGTCACATGCATGACGTATTTTAATAAGAAAGGTTTACCTGAATATCTCTGGAAAGTAACTATACCAATCTTGGTAGTGCTATACCATCCATCATCACCCATATCGATGTGCATCTGAAGATCCTTCTCCTCCAAGCTACTAAAGATTTATTTGTTTCCTGTCATGTGGAAAGATGCTCCACTATCCAAGTACCACATAGATCCCATCACATTTCATTCCATGCATGCAATGAGAGAGAAGTACAACTCAAACTGTGAGGCCAAAGCTTCACATGTTGGAGCTCCTAGAGCCTTCTTTTTGTTCTTATTCTTTTGTAGAATTTTTTTGGCATAGTGTCCATGATCATGACAATGAAAACATTTCACCTTTGTCATATCACGCTTCTTTCCTTCTTTGCCAATCTCTGATTTTGAATGGGAATTCCTCCCCTTCCCATTCTTTGCATTACCATCCAAGGCACAATTTTCCTCATCATCAGTCTTGGATAAGGACCCATCCTTGGTATTCTGCCAAAACTCTTCTTGTACCATATCTGACCATAGTCGCTCCTAATCTTATAACTTATCCCTCCCCTTCACAGAGTCCTGGTAACTATGCCAACTCTTGGGAAGGCCTAGAAGTGCTAGGCTCACCAAGTCATCATCAACTATATTAATCCCAACACTTCCAAGATCATCTTGACATTGAGTGTGTTGGCATTGGAATTAGCACTTGGACTATAGCAAGCGCCTGACTAGACACATCTTAAACTATAAAGAAATTTAATGATTTGTTTTGTGAGATTGGTATGTGGTACAAACTTTGATTCATTGAAAATATATTTCAATCGAATCTACAGTTCTACTAATGAGGTTATTGTAACTTGATGTGGTAGAAAGGTGAAAGTTTGCAGTCTATGAGGAGAGGATATTGTAAGATGAGAGAAGAATCAGTAGTTCTGTAAAACAGAAATCTACTGATTTAGTAGAGATTCAAAAAAGTAGTAGTTTGACAATATTCCATTGAGAGAAATCTATTTCTATTCTGACAAGATTCTCACTGAAATATCATGAAGATTAACTATCATGAGTGTGTTGGAAATGTTGTCATTGATGGCAAAGGAGGTAGCAGATGCAGAGACAGGAACAGTTACAAGGAGACAAAGACAGACAATGGAGGCAGCAAAGAAGCAAACGGAGGAAGCAGAGGCAAAGGCAGAGCGACAGAAGCAGCAGAGGCAGAGCCGTTATAATTCCGAGAATCGCCCAACCCGGAGGACAGATATATAATATTCCGAGAATCATTATCCGATGGGCGTTACATATTTATACATAAACCTTATTCTGGGAATCGCATAACCCCAAGCGGCAAAGTATTATATAAACATATATATATATATACAAACATTATTCCGGGAATCGCCTAACCCGCTGGAGGATACATATATATATATATATATATCCATCACAATACATTTAAATGCTGCGCATTTCATATTTTGCAATGGTCCAAGGCATATACATTAATATATATATTTAAGTGGAGCGCGTTATGATCAATGGAAAGGAAGTAATATAAAGTGGGACCCTCACCCAACCGCATCGGAGAAAAGGTTGGCAGCGGAACATATTGACAAGAGCCGATTAAGAGTTCGGACCCGATGGGCGTATAAACAATGGTTAATATATATTTGAATTCCGGCCTAATCGCATTGGAGATTATAAGAGCATCGGAACATGCAACAAAGAGTTGCGATTGCGATTGGAAGTTCCGGACCCGATGGATGTATGAATTATAATTCAAACGTGTTTGAAGTCCTTTCCCAATCGCATCGGCAAAATACAATGAACAGTGGCCAATCGCATCGGAGAATATAAGAGTTGCGATTGCGATTGGAAGCCCGGACCCGATGGGCGTATAAACGATGGATGATATATATTTGAAGTCCGGCATGATCGCATCGGAACAACCCAATTGCATCGGAGATTATAAGGACAGCGGAGTGTATAAACCAAAACTTGCGATTGCGATTGAAGCCCAGACCCAATGGGCTTATAAACCATAAGTAACAAGTATTTTAAGTTCGGCATGATCGCATCGGAACAACCCAATCGCAATCGGAGAAATCGAAAGAAGGTATAAGTGACTCAATTGCATCAGAGTTAGAGTTGGCAAAGAAACATGCAAACGCAAGGTGCGATTGCGATCAATCGCAATCGGAGCAGGAGCGATCAATTGCAATCGGAGGAGACTCATTGCATCGGGAAGCGTGTCAAGTGGGCCCAAAAGGAGTTCTTATATGTTTAAAAAGTTTTCATTATATTACGCTGAGAATTGATTTAAAAAGGAAGTTTGTATGTATGCCGAGAGTTGAAATTACTTATATATATATATATATATATATATAACATTGTTGCGGTGGTATTAAAGATGTGCCGTGTGGTCCGTGGGTTGTATGTATATGCCTCAGCTTAACGGGAGGGCGATTATTAATATACAACGATTGTGATATATGTTCGTTCCGCTTGCGGAACTTCCACATCAACAAGACACTTATTGTATGAAAGACGTTGGGATATGCCCAGATTTAAAAGGCAGCAGTTACACCTCAGCAGAGGACAGGAAATAAAACAGAGCTGAAAAGAGATAAAGCACAGTCAAAGAAAAGACAAATCCAGTAAAGCCAAAATCCAGAAAAGGAGCTGAGTGAAATTGAAATATGAAATTAAAAAAAAAAGTGAATGTAAATGTTGTAATTATTTTTATTGTTTGTGATGCAAAGGCAAGTATCCTAAGATCCCACTGTAGCATGAAATTTTGTACATATTATTATGATTTTAAATTGAGTTGGATAAAGAAATGAGGAGGCAGAAGACCAAGGGGTATGACCATCCATTTCGAATTCCTAGAGGAAAACAAACAGTCATCAAGAAATTTCTATAAGTAATATCAACTTGATATGCAAAAAGTGAGAGGTGTGAGAGAGAGAGCAAATATAGAGAATGCAGAATATAGAAGAATAAAGCAGAGAAGATTAAGAGAAGAAGAGCAGAAAGAGAAGCTACAGAACAGAGCTGATATCTGAAGTAAATCAACAAACATTCAGTTTGATAAATTGAGGAAGTTGGAGCTTCCCTATCAAGTTGCAGCTTGATAGCTGTCAGTTGTAGCTGACTGAGGTTGGAGCCTCCTGTAGGTTGGTGCCTGCAGAAAATTGAAGGGAGTTGGTGCTTCCTTGCAAGTTGTAGCTTGCGGAATTGAGGTAGGAGCCTCCTGTAGGTTGGTGCCTGCAGAAAAACAGTGGTGAGAGGGAGTTGGAGCTTGCCTTTGCATCACAACAATAATAAGATGTGGTTTTCTCCCTTTATGGGTTTCCACTTATATCTGGTGTCTCTCTGCATGATATTTATGTATTGATCTGATATGTATCATTTTCTTAATACCTGCTGCTCTCATATCAAGTTTACTGCTATATTATACTAACACTTGCTGCTTACATTTGAATATTACTCTCACATTAAATTGGATATGAAATGAAGGTGTAAATAATTTTAATGAAAAGTTTTTAAAAGATCAGGAATGTATTAAACTGATTCACCCCCCCCCTCTCAGTTTAATTAAAGGTTCAGCAGGTTCATCATGAGTGATGCTCTTCCACTGTTATAATATAGATTTTATTAGGAATTCTCACTTTTTGAGATTAACAAAAACCGATAAAACACATAACAAGCTTAAGAGACTAATAAAAACACATAACAATATAATGATCTGCAAAATGGAACTGGAAGAAAGGAGATATGGAAACACAAGTAAAGTAGAAAATACACACAACAAATTGGTAATAAGTCCTCAGTATATTATTCCATTTCATTCACAAAAAAGATTATAGTTCATATAACTCAAAATTCAATAACCACCAACCAACCCATTTTACATAGCAGTTTATCACATATATACAAAAATAATAAAATTTCATCTCCACAAAAGGAGTAAACTTGTTCCCAAAAGTTATTATGATCTCGTGCAAGAGATGAGGCTTATCCTAAAACTTTAATATAAAGTGCTATGACATAATGAGAATAACAGCATCAAGTCTAACAATTCAAAGTGGTTTGTATGATGTGGAAATTTTTGGGAAGAATCCTCTTCTGTTATGGTGCAACCAACTCCATAAAAGTGTAAACAATAGTGAAAATGGCATGTGGTTGTTCCTTGAATGTTGCCTGGTGCTTTATAGAAACGCGCTGGTGCTGAGAGTAGTGGTAGAAAACTGTTTAAGAGAAACTCTACAGATGTTTCATTGTTCCTTTCCTTATTTGGTGGAAAACCCTTTGTAATGGCGGAAAACCCAAAAAAATTTGGATAGAATGGCGGAGGTTCATTTTATGAGAAATTACAAAGAAACCCATTGAAAAAATTTTAATTGATAAGGGAGACGTGGAACGGAATGAATGATAAGCGGGAGGAGAAAAACTTTTAGACATATATCGCAATCGCAAATAGGGGTCAGAGCATTTAAACTTAAGACACAAATGGGAGAAAAATTTATTTGCGATGGGGTGATGACGTGGCAAAGAATTGGGACCGACACAGATCGCGCATCGGAAGTTTTGTTATGAGAAACAAGAGTTAAATGTTAAAACTCGCGAAATGTGATGTTCTATGAGATCGAAGGTGACGTGGCATAAAAAACAGTGGGGTCACCCACAAATCACACATCGAAATTTTTATTATGAAACATGAGAGCTAAACCTTGAAACTGGAAAAGTGTGATGTGCAATGTGAATGGAGAGGCATGTCATGACAGACAGTGGGACCGCTCGCAAATCACAAATCGGAAGTTTTGAAGGAGTGAAAGTGAATGCGGTAAGTGAAGTTTGCGAAAATGAAATGCAAAAAGGTAGGTGGGTCCCTGTAAACGGCTTTTCAAAGCAGAAAGTGAAAAATTTGTTAAGTCATGGTAATATGATAAAAGATGCCCAAAGAAATAAAATTCTTTATAACATATTGGAGGCATATCAAAGGGAAGTATGGGTCCCAGACCATACCACAAATCGCATTTCAGGGGTTGTGTAGGAGACGACAATTATAATGTGAATGGGAGTTAAAACTGCAAAGAGCCAATTGCGATGAAAGGTAAGGGGTCCACAATTTTTATTAAGTGCAGGAAGTTATATCATATAATATGATATAACCAAGGTGTTGTTGTGGTGCGGGTAAAATATACGATTAAATATATGGTAAGTTGAAAATGAAATATGATATGGTTGTTGATGGGTGTGCGGAGCAACTTTTTAACTATAAAAATTGGATTTTATGAGTTAAAAGGGGGTTTTGGAAAGGGAAATGAGAGGCTGGACATTGGGTTTTTTGGGAAAATGAAAGGTGAAAGAGGGAAAAGGAAATGAATGAAGGTAGAAATGAAATTTTCTCACCACTACACTTTGATAGTGACACTTTCATCTTATAATCAAACTAAAATGACAGATTGATTCCTTAGAGAATGATGACCAGACTTTGAAAATATTTGGAAAAATTGCAGTGCTAACAGTGGCTCCTATTGGGGATGAAGTCCTCCTTGTGAGGCTTCAAGGACTGTAGACTCAATGCCTCAAAAACTCTTGAAACTTAGAATACTTCTTAAAAATAGAGACTAGGATTGGCCATTGACATACTTGACTCAATACTAACCATATATATAGACATAAGTACAATTGGGCATGGATTTTATTGACACATCACTGGATATTTACAATGGAGTGACTCACATGACTTTACTAAATAAAGAATCTTTTAAGAAAAAGACCATTCACTGGGCCTCTAGTCAGCTGATCATAATCCATATGTTTGAGCAGAAAAGTATTATTCTCCAAAACTTCAACAATTTTAAATGGCCCAAACCACAGATTTTCGAACTTACCATGCTTTCCATGGTCTTCTCTCCTAGCATCCCAACGCAAAACCAAATCATTTTCCTGAAACAACTATTGATTTTCTCTTTTATCAAAAACTGATTTGATTTTAGCCTGATACTTCTGAACTTTTTCCAGCAATGATTCTTTTATTTGGTGTGCCTCTATAAATTGTAATATTCTCCTTTGGATTGGATTTTCATGATCAACTTCATCTTGTAGGAACTTCATCACAGGAAGAGCTAATTGCAAATGCATTACAACGTTTGTACCATATACAAGCTAAAATGGAGACATTGCAATTGATTTTTTACCACTTACTCTATCTGCCCACAGAGCATGTATCAACTGAGTGTCCCAATTCCTCTTATTTTCAGGCAACATTTTCTTAATAATCCTTACCAAATTTTATTGGATGACTCAGCAAAACCATTATCTTGAGGGTAATAAAGTGTGAAATGAATCAATTCAATCCCATATTGCTGAAAAAAGTTGTACATCTTTATGGACTTAAAGGCCATTACATTATCAGTTACTAATTTCTGTGGACAACCAAATATTGACATAGTATTTTCCAACAGAAATTTAATAATTACCGTATCAGTATCATTTATGGTTGGTACAACTTCAATCCATTTGGTGAAATAGTTTGTAGCTGTGAGAATCCATCTATGTTGTCCTGATGAAGGTGGATGAATTTCAACTATGAAGTCTAGCCCCCATTGCTAGAAAGCAACATCTGTTGAAATAGGGATGAGATGTAAAGGTAGAAATTTATGTTTACCCGCAAAGTTCTAACATTCGACACAACTTATGACTTTGGCATAGACATCAGAGAAAAGATTTGGCCAATAATAGCCAGTTCTTAAGATTTTTTTTGCAGTATATCTCCAATACAAATGCCCTCCACACACTCATGCATGTATCTCTATCATAATCTCCTGAGATTCTTCTTCATCTACACATCTTAACAAGACTCCAGCAAGATCTATCTAGTAAAGATGGTTTTCCAAAATGCAATACTTCACAGCTCTCAGTTTAAAAGCTCTTCTTTTAGACTTCTCCATTTCAAGTGGACAATTGAAATTTAACAAGAAGTAAACTATACCCTTGTACCAATCTGAATTAAATATTTCAGGATACCTTCTCTGTCTTCTTCTTCAGCTGCCTCTATATTCAGATTTAAATATTTTCAGTTAGATTCTGCCATCAATCAAGCCTAGCCCTAACCCTTTATAAATTTAGTTGGTTTGATTTCAACATCAAATTCCAAAATCTTGGTCAACCATCATCCTCTCCTTCCATATGTATCTAGCTGTAGCAACACATCTTTAATAGTGATATCGAGCACAAAATCAATTATTTTTTAATACAACAAATAAAATCAAAAATAATTCAAAGCCATAAGTACTGCATATGCTTGTTTTTCAGTCAAGCTATACTTCAATTCAGCATCCCTTAAAGCATGACTGAAAAATGAAATTGGTTGTTCCAAACCCTCCTTGTTCTTCTATAGTAAGACAACTGCAATTGTTTCTTCTGAAGCATATGAAAAAATTAAAAAATCCTTTTCAAAGTTAGGACTAATCAAAACTGGTGCTTCAGTCAAAGCGGAATTAATTTCTGAAAAATAATATTTAGCTTCATCTCACCACTTAAATTTTGCATCTTTTTTCAGCAAAACACTTATATGTTTGATCATCTCTGCAAAGTTAGGAACAAAACGCCTTAGAAAATTGAATTTCCCTAAAAAGTGACCACAATTCCTTCTTATTTCATGGAAAACCAATCATTTGAATAGCTTCTACTCTTCCCAGATGTAATATTCCTAAATTAGAATGCAACTAATGGGAATATTAATTTTTCTCTTAGCATCTAGTTAGAAGAATAAATGGGTAAGGAGGCCCATAAATATATTAAGTAGGCATGAAATCCCTCTTAATATGAAAAGGGGTCATGTTAATAACTGGATCAAGAACCCTCATGTGTGAACAAGGGCTAATACATGTGGACAAGGTCAAGTTTGACCAAGTCAACAACACTAATATGGAGGAGTGGATCATCAATAAAGACAGCTAAATGTGAATGTGGATCAGTTTAGCTAGTCAGAATAAAGACACCTTAGGTTTGAAAGGAGACAATGCATTGAGACTAATTCAAGGTTGACCAAATCAAACAACGTTGTAAATAGAAGAGTGGAACTAATGGAGACAACGTAATTTTGGAGGAGGAGCCTTTACATGGAAGTAACCTCATAAATAGGTGGGACCCATGGTGAGGAAGCTCATCAAGTATATAATGGAGGGAATGGCATCCATATGGGGTATGATGGAGAATATGATTTTATGATTAGGTCTATTTAGACATATTTCATGCTTCAGCTGTTTAGCTAAGTTTGTTGTACTATTTAGTACAAGGGTTTTCTCATGCGGAAATTCCCCACCCTTCCTTGGAGGACTTGTTGAAGAAATCTAAGGGGAGAATTTTGGGCATCATTTCCACCATCCAACATTGGGCCAAGAAGTCACCTACATCCACACCGTAGTCCCTTGGAGGACCTGCGTTATTTTTCATGGTGTTGCAGTGGGAGGGTTAAAAACCCCTGTTTTATGAACTAGTTCCCAAGAGGAGGATTAGTCTTTTTCTCGGAAAGCTAGTAGGAGGAGCTACAGCCATTTATTTATATTATCAGCCATATTTATATAGGGCTTCAGCCATACTGTGTGATTCAGCCATATATCTGCAACATATACTTCTTATAACTCATGTCTATCAAGAAACCCTTGCCGAGTCATCTTGGATTTATGTAAAAGAGACTAGATCTCAGTTTTTGAGCTCTATTGATTAATATATTAGAAGATCTATTTTTTCTCTCTATTTTTTAGTATTAACCCTCAGTAATCACTTGCTGCAGTATTTCTGTGTTGCATTAGTCTTGGGGTTACAGTGTTGTTGGGTTGTTTTGGGTTTGGGAGGCCTGTTTAACTATGAAATATTGATTTGTTTCTGATCTCCTTGTAGATTTGGTTGTTATAATGCGTAATATAATGGATCCATGGGCTGCATTTAACTTTCATTTCATATATTTCTGAAAAATGTGTTTTATGTGCTTACATTGCTAATTTTCCCATTTGGGAAAATTAGAGTGGTATCAGAGCTCTAATCTTGGCTCAGCCTATGTACTTCAACCATTATGGAGTCTTCTCATGGGAAGGAGAGGATCTAAAAAATAGATCAAGGCAAACCCTTAATGTCTGGAGGGAAGGATTTCTCAAAACTTCTTCTTCAAACTCTATAGTGTATCAACAAAGACATCAAATAAATGAGGAGGGAAAAACATGGAGATCCCTCAACAAGATTTGTACATGAGGAAAGCTCTAGTTCCTCATATTATAGGTGTGAGCATTCAGCTACACCATCAGATTAATAATGCTCTACCATTCATATGTTCCTGGCAAGTGAGATGGAGAAAGGAGATGTGCCAAAGAAGGAGACTCTTGGTGATTATTTGCAAGAGTATGAATCTCAATCTAAGAGATTCAAAGATCACCTAAACTTCCAAGGGTTTTGCAAGATCAATGAGGAAAGAAGCACAAGGGGCAAGCAACATGGTGTGGGTATATTCTTTCTATCTACTTTTGATGGCTCACCTAAATGTCCAGCTAGGGTTTGGGTGGAGGAGCTAGACACCTATGTGCAGCGACACCAAGTTTCAGAAGATGAAGACATTAAAGTAGCAGCGCTGCATTTTGAAGGTAAGGCTTATGCTTGGTGTTTGTTTGAATCCTTTTCATTAAAGAAAGAAAATACATCTACTTATGAAAAGTTCACTAGGAGAGTAGTGGAAAGGTTTGATGAAAAATTTTATGAAACACCTTTGGGGAAGCTAAAAAAACCAAAACAAACAAAACCTTTGCATGGGTTGGAAGGATCTATGAACCCAACTCCACTTCAGAAAAATATTGATAACATCTTGCAGAATACCTTGCTAGAGGCAAGATAACTATCCAATACTCCTAGAAACGAGGACATGGAGTCCCCTTTTTAAAAAGAGGATTCTGTTGCTGATAAGGTGACTCCCATTGATATTGACGAGGAAGAGAAGGTTGGGGGTAATAACGTTGTCATATCAAGAGCATATCTAGCACCTCATGAAGAGGAATATTGAGCACTTGCTCCCATAAGAGGAATTATTGTATGTTCACAAGGAGTTCCAAAGAATCTCACATGTGGGGATCAGGGCACATTCCATGAGCAGCATGTTCCTCCATTGATAGATGATGAGATTATGAAGATAACAGAAGCATACAATGAGGATGATCAGTATCATATGATCAAGAGCACACACCCCTCTCTATTTCAGAAGATTGATGCATTGAAGAGGCAGTAGGATTTGTGAAGTAAGGGCAAGGACGAATTAGTCCACACAAATATACATCCTACTCTAGGCCTTAATGTTTCATTACATGGAGGCATCCCACCAGGGAGACCCCCTGATTGGAAGAGGAGTAAAGTGTTCTCTAAACATAATGCAACATTGACATATTTGGCTAAGGAAGGAGCCTTGGGAGAAGCTAGCACAGTGCTGAGAACCATTGATGGGTTCCAAGGAGGGGCGAGAAATTTTCTAATATGGACATTGCTATCTCCCACTCAGCTATTTGTGTTGGAAAAGGAGGATTCAAAAATCTATGATGACATGAGCATGGGTGTCAAATGGCCACTCCATAGCCTTGGAGCAAAAAATGATACTTATACACATAATTAAGATTTTTGAATATGACAAGAGGGTATTAATACTCTTGCATGCATGGGCCAAACTATGGAAGTTTTGGAAGAAAGAGACCTTTCAAGAGGAGGCTGACTTCCATGTACTTCAATATTGTCTTGGGCAAGATCAGCTGCAAGAGAGGCAACAAAGGTGGAGTGACATTAATCCAACATGTGACTTTGGAATTGATCATGTCAAAGAGGAGAGCCATGATATGACAGGAGCTTCAATTCAGATTTCTACTGTGTTATCATTGTTGGGAAGCCTAGATCCATATTGGGAGTCCCAACTCTTGGTAGAATATTCCAAGAACCTCTTCACATGTAAGGTTCTTGATGGGAAAGTGATGGATAGGAGGTATAGAGTGGTTGATGGAGTCATTTATTTCCATGATCATATCTACTTGACTAGAGACTCAAAGCTCAAATATAAACTACTACATGCAGCCTACGAGATCTTGCTTTCCAATCCCACTGATTTCATTAGAACATACCATACTATTTTGGAGGGATTAATGTGGGAAGACTTCAAAGAGGAGATGCACTATCATATGAGGAAGTGCATAGATTGTTTGGAGGGTGAGGAGAACATAGCTCTTGGGAAGAGTTATCATCACCTCCTCCTTACTCATTGGGTGTGAGAGGGAGCTCATCCATGAGCTACCTCACTAGTTTGAACCAAGTGTATGGTAAGGATTGTATTTTTAAACATCGTGATATATTTACTATATGCTTGCATTTTCTTAACACTCATGTACAGGGCATTGCTCCAAGAGGGGGCACTCTTTCTTATTGGTTTTATGGGCTACTTGGGGCCATGATCAATGATAATGTTGGCCATTTCCTAGAATATTTTGGGGAGATTATGTATTCTTCATGGTGTGCTTCATTGACACCAAACATCATACACCTTTTCCCAACATGCAAGAAGAAGGGGACAACAAAAAAGTGGTGGTGGAAACACTTGTTATATCATATTCTATGGCAGTTAGGAGAAAAACTACGCTGGTTTCACATGAGAGACCATTGTCCTTATCCTTTACTACAAATGGTAGCTAGCATGAATTTTATTGTGATTTCATATGTTTATTATGTTCTTACATTTATTAGGAACATGATTGGAGGGAAGGAACATTGATTGAATGAACGAAATTTCCCACACCTTTTATGCTTCAAGCTTCAAGGGGAGCATGGGAGATGATATGACCACTATAGTAGATCACTTGTTTCATTATGAGGTGGGCCATATGATTGTTTGGAGCACTTGGGACATGCCTCTCATGATCATTTAGGAGGAGCCTTTCTATGAATTTCCAAGTTGGGAGGTAATTCATTTCATTTGGATGATAGCATGGAGGTGGAAGTCTCTCATTGGGAATTAGGTCCCCTATGTTTGTCATCACTTCTACCTTAAGGAGGCCATTGAACATCAAGAAGGTTTCCATATAGACCTTCCATTATTTCATGATGAGGGCCACTTGGTTTAACTACCAAAGGTCAACTTGCACATTTGGGAGGAACCATTGGCAGATAGAATTGTTGAAGAATGTATGAAACAATGGTGGAGACTATTGGATGTGGAGGCCATCAGAGGAGGAGGGAATATTTTGGAATACCCTTGCAGTTCCTTGAGGACAAGCAACATTTGGGAGGGGAAGACTATAATATTCCTAAATTAGCATGCAGATAATGGGAATATTATTTTTTTCTCTTAGCATCTAGTTAGAAGAATAAATGGGTAAGCAAGCCCATAAACATCTTAAGTAGGCATAAAATCCCTCTTAATATGAAAAGGGGTCATGTCAATAACTGGATCAAGAACCCTCATGTGTGAACAAGGGCTAATACATGTGGACAAGGTCAAGTTTGACCAAGTCAGCAACACTAATATGGAGGAGTGGATCGTCAATAAAGACAGCTCAATGTGAATGTGGATCAGTTTAGCTAGTCAGAATAAAGACACCTTGGGTGTGAAAGGAGACAATGCATGGAGACTAATTCAAGGTTGACCAAATCAAATAGTGCTATAAATAGAAGAGTGGAACTAATGGAGATAGCATAATTTTGGAGGAGGAGCCCTTGCATGGAAGTAACCTAATAAATGGGTGGGACCCATGGTGAGGAAGCTCATCAAGTATATAATGGAGGGAATGGAAAAAATATGGGGTATGATGGAGAATATTATTTTATTATTGATTCTATTTAGACTTATTGCATGCTTCAGCTGTTTAGCTAAGTTTTTTGTACTATTTAGTACAAGGGTTTTCTCATGCGGGAATTCCCCACTCTTCCTTGGAGGACTTGTTGAAGAAATCTAAGAGGATCATTTTGGGAATCATTTCCACTATCCGGAATTGGGCCAAGCAGTCACCTATAGCCACATCATAGTCCCTTGGAGAAACTACATTATTTTTCATGGTGTTGCAGTGGGAGGGTTAAAAACCCCTGTTTTATGAACTAGTTCCCAGGAGGAGGATCAACCTTTTTCTTGGAAAGCTAGTAGGAGGAGCTACAACCATTTATTTGTATTATCAGCCATATTTATGCAGGGATTCAGCCATACTGGGTGATTCAGCCATAAATCTACAACATATACTTCTTGTAACTCATTTCTATCAAGAAACCATTGCCGGGTCATCTTTGATTTATGTAAAAGAGACTAGATCTTAGTTTTTGAGCTCTATTGATTAATATATTAGCAGATCTATTTTGTCTCTCTATTTTTGAGTATAAACCCTCAGTAAATTTTTCTATCATTTGCTGCAGTATTTCCGTGTTGCAGTAGTCTTGGGGTTACAGTGTTTTTGGGTTGTTTTGGGCTTGGGAGGCATGTTTAACTATGAAATATTGATTTGTTTCTAATATCCTTGTATATTTGGTTGTTATAATGCCTAATCTAATGGATCAATGGGCTGCATTTAACTGTCATTGCATATATTTATGAAAAATGTGTTTCCTGTGCTTACATTGCTGACTTTCCCATTTGGGAATATTACACCAGATCAATATAGATTCCATTTTATGTTACAACATGTCCCAATAACTTACCTTATTTGACAGCAAAAGACGACGTTTTGGGGTTTAAGGACAAACCAAACTTTCTACATTTGTCAAAAAACTATTTCAGATATTTTAAGTGGTCTTCATTAGATTTTGAATATATTGTGATGTCATCCAAATAGATGACCAAAAATTTGTCATTTTCTCCTACAAAGGCAATATCCATTGCCCTTTGAAATGTTGCACCTGCATTCATCAAACCAAATGGAATTTTGTTGTTCATGAATGTGCCCCAGGGTGTGGTAAATTTTGTCTTTTCTCTGTCTTGCCTGTCAACTGAAATATGATTATAGCCTGAAAAGCCATCAATCATTGAATGTCTTTTGGATCCTACAACCTTATGCAAGATATATCCCATCTTGGGAAATGGATAGTTATCTTTCAAGAAGCACCAGTTCAGGTTGTGAAAAACAACACAAATCCTTGTTTCTCCATTCTTTTTCCAGACTAGGAGTATATTAGCTACCTAATTAGAAAATATCAAAGGCAAAATAATCTTTGCTTCCCATAATTTTCTTATTTATTTCTCAATGATTGGAAGTAGCATGGGATTGATGCGTCTGATTTTTTGTGCTACAGGCTTGCATCTGTTTTCAAAGGGATCTTGTGCTCCATTATGCTCTTATCATAGGTTTTCAACTCACTATAAGACCATGCAAAAATATCAGAAAATTCCTTCAACAGTTTCATAAATTTTGTTCTGGTTTCTAGAGGAAGGAATTGGACACTTTGCCTAAGACAATTTGATTTTCTTCTCTAATGACAAAATTTATATTAAATTCTGAAAAGTAATGTTCAATCAAATCCCAGGCTTCATTCCTATAATTCTTCAATTTAGAATTTTTTACTTGGTAATTATTTCTCACCTGCTTAATCACCAACTCTGAATGACCAAAGGAAATTAGCTTTTCTGCTCCCAAATATTTTTTTGCCTTCATACCCAGTACAAGTGCTTCATACTCAGCAGTGTTGTTAGTGGTAGAAAATTGAATGTTGTTTGATAAGGTTACCTACTGTTGAGTAGGAGAAATGAGGACTACACTGGTTCATGATCCTTCTCTAGAAGAGGCTCCATCAAAGTACAATTTCCAGATTTGCCCTTTTTCTAAATTCTATGCATTTTCACTTTGAGAGTGTTGTTTTTTCACTTATTTCAGGTTGTAAATAATTATCATCGGCATCAAGGTGCAAAATTCATGACCCCAATTCTTTTTCTTCGGCATATATGGGATGGTTTGATGGATTGTCTTGATCACTAATGATTTAGGCAATTTGTGTTTCCCTATACAGCCTTCTGAATTCCCCTCCAAATATTGGGATGGTAGCATATGACATGTCCATCTGAAGGTTACCTCCCAATTTCTTACAGCAAGATCTGGAAAGTAACATCCCAAATCTTGAAGGAATGTAAGCAACTACGATGTCCATCACTAAGCTCTTCATAGGTAGTTGGGTAAGGGAAAAAACCAAATCCTTAATCACTCCTAGACACTTGAATTTTTTGGTGTCAAAGGTGTAAAGGTCATGGTATTGCTTAGTGATCTGAAATCCCAATCCATCCATTAATTTATTTGACATGAGATTGTGGGAAGCTCCAGAATCTAACAGACAATTATGCATAAATTTTTCATGTATATTGAGTGACAGGTAGAAAGGAGGTGAGTTATCATAATTTTGGTTTTGAACATGACAGCCTAAATAAATGGTGGGATTCTCATCCTCAAGGTTTTCAACTGAATCAGGGGCAAGAGGAGGCTGCAACAGACTCTTAAAAGAGTCTTTATATGCTGGATTTTTCAATAATGCCAGGAGTGGAACTGGAATTTTGATTTTATTCAATTCATATTTGAAACTGAAATAAATTGGAAGTAATTCATTATTTTCTACAGTAATTTTAACAATTGGGGCAGAATTTTGAGGTGGAGGAACCTCATTTACCTTGGCCTTATGTTTAGCATCTATCTGAATCTGATTTTTGTTGAGGCCACTGAATAGGACCTTTTGACCTCAAAGGGCAGTTTCTGTTTTGAACTTCTTGTTGTTTTTTATCATTCTATGCATAAATTTGAGCATTCATATCATCTGAAAACAAACAAATTCTTGATATATCTTCATATTCCTGCAATGTCAAACATGTTGACTGTGAAGTTTCTCCCACATGGTTTGTTTCTTCATTTTCTTCCTGATTTCCTTGCTGAGGAGTGATAAGAGACTGGTATTGAGGATAAGTCCAAAGGAATTTTAAAATAGTCTTGAAGTCTTCTTTAGTCAAAATATCCCTATCAAGAAAGGGTGCAATAGCCAATACTTGTTCTAATTCCCCTTCAGTCAGCAGAAACTCTTCTGACTTCTTTTCAACACTTAGAAATTCAGTTTCTCTTTCTTTAACTAAAACAGTACTTATTTCATATTTACTATGTGATGAGTAAGAAAAACCTTCAGCTAAGCCTAAGTTAACAACATCCACTTTATTTTCTAGAGTAGTAGCTTCAACTTGAGATTTTTCAATAGAATCTTTTGAAACCAAAACCTCTTTAGATTCTAAAGTAGATAGAGGTACATTTTTCTTTGGGACATAATTTTTGTGTACCTTCTTCACTGACTAAGATGTGGCTTCAACTAATCTTTGTTTTCCTTTAGCCATTTTGATGATTTCTCTAGGTCAACAACTGGAGTAACAGTTGGAGATCTCTGATTTCTCCTTGTAGAGGGAGGTCTTGAAACCCTTCTTCCTCTTCGTGGATTCGCAAGGTGAAAAAATTTGCAGTCTTCTTCAAGTCACCAATTCTTGTTCACCATTAAGAACTGATTATCAACAATTCATAATAGTATACTCAGGAGAATACTTCGTTACAAGGCCTCCGTCTCCCGACAGACGCACCAAAAGATGTTGGCACTAGAATCAGCACTTGGACTACAACAAGCACCTGACCAAACAACATCTTAAACTATAAATAAATTTAATGATTTGTTTTGTGAGATTGGTAGGTGGTACAAACTTTGATTCATTGAAAAGAGATTTCAGTCAAATCCATAGTTCTACTAATGAGGGTATTGTAACTTGATGTGGTAGCAAGATGCAAGTTTGTAGTCTATGAGGAGAGGAAACTGTAAGATGAGAGAAGAATTAGTAAATCTGTAAAACAGAAATCTACTAATTTAGCAGAAATTCACAAAAGTAGCAGTTTGAAAATATTCCATTGAGAGAAATCTATTTCTAGTCTGATAAGATTCTCACTGAAATATCATGAAGATTAACTATCATGAGTGATGCTCTTCCACTGATATAATATATATTTTATCAGGAATGCTCATTATGTGAGACTAACAAAAACTGATAAAACACATAACAAGCTTAAGAGACTAATAAAAATACATAACAGTATGATTATTTGCAAACTGGAACTGGAAGAAAGGAGATATAGAAACACAAGTACAGTAGACAATACACACAAAAAATTGGAAATAAGTCCTTAGTAGTATTATTCCATTTCATTCACAAAAAATATTACAGTTCATATAAGTCAAAATTATATAACCACCAACCAACCCTTTTTACATAGAAATTTATCATGTATATACAAAAATAATAAATTGTCATCTCCACAAAAAGAGTAAACCTGTTCCCAAAAGTTACTATGATCTCGTGCAAGAGATGAGGCTTATCCTAAAACTTTAATACAAAGTGCTATGAAATAATGAGAATAACAACATCAAGGATAAAAATTCAAAGTGGTTTGTATGATGTGGAAATTTCTGGGAAGATTCCTCTTCCGTTCTGGTGCAACCAACTCCATAAAAGTGTAAATAGAAATGAAAATGGTGTGTGGTTGTTCCTTGAATGATGCATGGTGCTTTATAGAAACGTGCTAGTGCTGAGAGTAGTGGTAGAAAATTGTTTCAAAGAAAATATGCCGATGTTTCATTGTTCCTTTCCATCTTTGGTGGAAAACCCTTTGTAATGGTGGAAAACCCGAAATTTTTTGGATAGAATAGCGGAGGTTCATTTTATGAGAAATTACAAATAAACCCTTTGAAAAAGGTTTAATTGATAGGGGAGACGTGGAGCGGAATGAATGATAAGCGATAGGAGAAAACATTTTAGACATATATCGCAATTGCAAATCAGGGTCAGAGCGTTTAAACTTAAGACACAAATGGGAGAAAATGTGATTTGCGATGGGGTGATGACGTGGAAAAGAAGTGGGACTGATCACACATCGCATGTTTTTTTATGAGACAAAAGAGTTAAATTTTAAAACTCAAAAATGCGATGTGCGATGAGAGCGGAGGTGACGTGGCATACCAAATAGTGGGGTCATCCGCAGATCGCACATTGGAAGTTTTATTATGAAACACGGGAGCTAAACGTTGAAACTAGCGAAGTGCGATGTGTGATGTGAATGGAGGGACGTATCGCAATGACGGTCGAACGCCTGAATGCTCGTCGAAAGTGTTGAGGGAACGAAAGTGAATGCGGTAAGTGAAATTTGTGAAAATGCGATGCGAAAAGGTAGGTGGGGCCCTTTAAACAACTTTTCAAAGCAAAAAGTGAAAAATTTGTTAAGTCATGGTAATATGATAAAAGACTACCAAAGCAATAAAAGGCTTTATAACATATTCAAGGCATATCAAAGGGAAGTATGGGTCCCAGACCATAATGCAAATCGCATTTCGGGGGTTTTGTAGGAGACGGAAATTATAACGTGAATGGGAGTTAAAAATGCGAAGAGTCAATTGTGATGAAAGATAAGGGGTCCACAATGTTTATTAAGTGCAGTAAGTTATATCATATAGTATGATATAACCAAGGTGTTGTTGTGGTGCAGGTAAAATTTGTGATAAAATATATGGTAAGTTGAAAAGGAAATATGATATATGGTTGTTGATGGGTGTGTGGAGCAGCTTTTTAACTATAAAAATTGGATTTTATGAGTTAAAAGGGGGTTTTGAAAAGGGAAATGAGAGGCTGGACTTTATTTTTTTTGGGAAAATGAAAGGTGAACGAGGGAAAAGGAAATGAATGAAGGTAGAAATGAAATTTTCTCACCACTACACTTTGACAGTGACACTTTCTTCTTATAATCAAACTAAAAAGGCAGATTGATTCCTTGGAGAATGATGACTAGACTTTGAAAATATTTGGAAAAATTGCAGTGCTAATGGAGTGAACTTGGTCAAGTATTTCTAGATGGTGTCGCCCTTCTCTGTTTTGATTTTCTTGAGCTTTTCCGTGAGTGCCAATTTTCTCTGATCACTGCTGCTTTGAAACAGATCTGTCGAGGCCTTCCACATAGCATATGGAGTTTCCTTTCCATGGAGAATTGAGACAATGTGATCTCGAACTCCCTCTAACAAGATCGTCCTTGCCTTTGCTACATGCTTCTGCCATGCATTAAGAAGTTGGGCACCTACTACTGCAGGCTTGGGAATATCATTTTCTATGAATTCCTTCAGCTCATTTTCCTCCAACACTGCCTCCATCGTGTCCTTCCATGCAATATAATTCAAACTGCCCTCGAGTGCACATTCGAGTCTCAAGCCATTGAAATACATCTTGATCAACTTATAGATCCAAAGAAAGATTCAAGAATCTGCAAAATTGAATATTGTTCAATACAAACTCAATTTCTTCTCCACTATTGTGATTCCCGGCACTCTGATACCATGTAGAAAATGTCTAACACAACTATAATACCACGTAGAAATTATATCAATGGGCTCAATCCTATCATGAAATGTACTAAAGCAAGATATTGAATCCTTCTACAATATTTGTGGAATACAAATTTCGATCGCTCAATCACATGCAAGTAGGAGAAAGAAGTAAATCAATTCACAAAAACAGATATTCTTGGGGAAAGAAACTTCTCAAAACCCCTCCATATTTATTGTATAATCAACCAAGGAATCATGAAACAATGCAATGTATTTATGATCACCACAACCTCATACACTCTACCAATTGCTTCACACTGATCTAGGAAAACTTGGACAAACCCATAGCCAATTATCAGCCTACCCAGCTAGTTACGCAATCCCTAGAGAACTAAACCCCTATTAAATACGAAATTCAACCTTCCTTGATTGTGCAATCCCTATGGAGCCTTCCTATGCTTTTATAACTACACCTCGACAGTTTGCCAAAAACACAACTGATAGTTTACTTGTCTTATTTAACTTTGTCTCAACTAGGTCTCCACCAAAATTAGCATGCAAGTAGCTATAAATAGTGAATCATCAGTTACTTGGTAGATCACTACTGGTGAATTAAATCTATTTTAATTCACTTGATCTTCCACTAGCTCATCAAAAAGTTATTAGTAGTTAGACTGATTTTAACTCAATTAATGTAAGTTAGTTGATTCCACCCACACTACACTAGTGCTACGACTACAACTAGACCCTGTAATTAATAGAATCACTCTACATTCCTATCCTTTTACCCTCAACTCGAAATTATTGAGCTAACTAAGTATATCACACTTAGTTAACTATTACAAGTTGTTATGAGATAACATTACAATTAATTTTCCAATTTATTTGAAAATTGGTTGCACAATAATTTGTCGCTAGGATCCATCACTGTGTAACTTGTGATCCCACACTAGTGTTTATGCCTTTTCATGTGTTTTTGGATGCCAATTTCACTATTTCTTGTTGCAAATTTCAACAAGAAACATAGAGAAAATAACGTTTTTCTTTTAATTTTTTATTATTTTCATTTTTTCCATAGGCTTACTAGTTGCCTCAATGAGGTTTTCAACTAGTAGGTTTGCCTAGGCATCTTAAAGGAGGTTTTCACCTAGGATCTTTTCCTTTTTTTCATTTTTTTATTTTCAACCCATTGACCACCTGAAGGAAGTTTTCCATGAGTGAGCCAATTTCAGGAGCCTTAAAAGAGGTTTTCACTTGATATTTTGTTCTTTTCCTTTTTTCTCTCTTTTTCCATTTTTTTTCTTTTTTTCTTTTTTTCTATCCTACTCCACTTGAAAAAAAAAATTCTTTCAAGTGTAGGAATAATTCCAATGAAGCCATGTGCATAACAAGATGACAGATAAGCTCATGTGTAGGCTTGAAACATATTCATTGACACACACCTGAATATTAGAGGCCAAATTCTTTGACTTTGATGATATCAAGCGTTGTTGAAGAAGAGACTGATGCTCCATCTTTATTGATTTTTTGGAACCAAAACTCAATATAGTTTTGATGCCCTTGGTTCACTTGCTTATCTGGATCATTCTTCATGTCTTCTTTTTCTGTGCCATTCAAATCTTCTACTTTTTGTTGATCAATCTCTTGCACACATAAATGATCTAATGCTAAGCATAAAAGAAACTCTTCAATCTCACGCTGCAATGGCTACTCTCCATATAATGCGATACATGATTCTTTTGAATCTTCTTCTTCTAGATGTTGTTCTTCAATGTCATCAGAAAAATATCTTGTTTTCAATTATCTTCCTAAGCTAATATTAATACCATTTAGATCAAGAAGAATTGTTTGGATGTGTTTTACCTCAACATTGTAAGTGGACTAAGTTACTTCATTGTTTAAGTTTGGAAATGGTGGTATAGGTAGTTGAGTGGGAGTGGATATTTGAGATGGATGTGGTTGGGGTTGGGGTTGTGGTGGAGGTGGATGGTAGGGATAGCATGGAGTTGTATATGGAGGATATTGAGGAAAACATTGAGGATATTTTGGATTTATCCCATAAGGTTCTTGCCAACCTTGTTGCCAAGATTGGTTTTAGGGTTGAGATGGCCAAGTTTGGAAAGTAAAGGGTGTTTTACAATTACTTTGAGATGGATGGTCATAACCTTAAAATTTTTAATTAGGTTCTTGCATCATGTCAGGTTAACTAGGCTTCCATAGTATTCTTTGAGCTACATAACACAATTTCTTTGGTGATTGACTTGATCCATTGTCCTATTGGTAAAATTCCTTCAACCACAGTAACGATGGGAAATATTTAGTAGCATGTTATTCTGCATAGATAACACAAATATCAACTCCACTTTTTTCTCATTTTTCATTCTTAACATTTCTACTTGTTCACTTAGATTTCCAAGACTTTTTTAAAAAAATGTATCAAGAAAATTTTCAAGTTCATCTTGACTTACCGAACTTGATTCTAATTTACTTATCCTTTACCTTCCTCTTTAGATGCACTTGCATGTTTCACAAATTTCTTCAGATGTTAATTGGTATACATCACCTCTACTCATCAGATCAAGGATATCAATCCACTTATCCCTAATTATTCTAAGTAAGTGGGATTTTAGTGTGTTAGATCCTAAAAAGTAATTTTTCCATCTTAACATTATACATAAATATGTCTATTAGATCCTCAAGGATCTCATTTTATTTTTCATCTTATTTTTTATTCATTCTAAATATTTCTTCTTTAAGATCATGATCTTTATATTTTTCTAAAAATATCTTTTTTATATCCCCACGATCTTATTGAATTATTCTCTAAACTCGTGAACCATTTATGAGCTTTATCCTTCAATGTTGCCGAAAAAAATCTCAAATTTTGAGCGTTTAGTAAGTAACCATAGGATCTACAAAGGATTTAAAACTAAAATAGAAATGTTTTTGTATCCTATGACCTTATAACATGGAAATTGGGGAGGAATGATGGAGGGATGTTATTCATATGAACACTAATATTAGTATCTTGAATGGGAAAGAAGAGGATCTACTTCATTGTCCTCATCTCCATTCATTTCTTCTACCTTCTCTGCCAACTCTTCTTCTTCTACCCAAAAAATTGGATGGTGATGTGGTTCTTACTGCACCATGTGATCAAATGAGGGGAGGGTGGTATTGGAGAAGTTGTTTTAAAAAAAAAAAAAAAAAAATTAATGAGAATGCTAAGACAATGAAATTTTTTGTTCTTGAAATGAAAGATGCCTAATGTAATTTTTGGTTTTTGAAGAAATTAAAAGACATGAACCAACTAGGGAATAAAAAAATGCATAATTTGACACCTCCCTGGCAACGATGCCAAAAATTGATGAGCCTCAGTATTGCAACAAAAATGCTACAACTCCTTAAGTTTATCAAATTAAATTATCAACCCGGGGTTCATACAAACTTAAGAGGTGTCATCACTATATGTGAAACATGCAATGTGTCCTTCTTTCATTAATATGATGCAATGAAGTGAATGTCATGAAATCTGAACCTAATCAAATTGCATAAATGGAAATGTTATTATGTTTGCAGAAAGGGCACCTAATTACTTTTGCAGAGAGGAAATCCTAGTTACTTTTGCAAAAAGGAAATACTATTCTACTTTTCATGAATGTAAATTCTAATCTTACTTGCAGAAATGTATTAAACTATTCGCAAAGTATAAATGGTGCCTCAAAAGGAACCCTAGTCTATTCAATAGAAATAATAATGTTGGATAAGGAAACCATAGATTAAGATGTATGAAACAAAATGAAATTATTATTCAATCGCTGCATTCAAAATAGATTTTATCAACAGAGTTCATAAGGTACTTCATGAAGTAATCATGAAAATCATCATTATGATCTTCAAGTCATGAATATGTCCACTAACCATACCTGCAGAGGTGAATTGCAATGGAGAAGAGGCAAGGATTAAGATGTATTTTGGTCTTACTCAATCATGGTTTTGGAGCTTAGGGGTCATTACTCAAGCCTAAGGGATGAAACCAAGCTTTTGGAGAAGATCTAGTCAAGTTTACATGTGCTACAAGAATGGTACATGAGGTGCTACAAGATGCCCTGTTTGGCCACACGATGCCATGTTTTGCCACAAGATGCCTTGTTTTTCCACAAGAGCAAGATAATCTGTTGAATTCCTAAGTAAATCAAATGAAAGTGAGATGGGAAAAATTGTGTTAATAATTAGTATTCCCTTGGACTTATTTCTAAGTGGAATCGCTCTAAAATGCCCCTGTTAACATGTGCTAAAAAATAATAGAAAATTAATGCTCTAAAAAACAAGAATTCAAGAACTAGTGAGTTAGTTAACCTACCAAATTCCTAACCAAATCAAGTAAAAATTATATGGGGTAAATTTTTTCATTAAGTTTAATTTTTTTATGACCCAACACAATTGGAATCAACTCAAATGAAGCTCATCAACACATTCTAAAAAATAGCATAAAAATACTACTATTTTTCTACAAGGGACTTCCAGAAATTCTAGATTGTGAACTAGTAAACCAATCCAGGTAGCTCAATGATGAAGATGAATTATCAATTTTTTTCTAAGGATGCATCATTCTTGTGAATCTGTAAATAAACTGCAAAAAAACTCACTTCAATCATTTTTCCACTCTAACCTACAACAAAAGAATCATGAATAGTAAATGCATAATTAAGAGATGCAAGTGAAAAAGACATTCAAAGGAAATAAAGAAATTATACAACGTGGCTCTGAGGCTCCTGGAATGTCCAAGCCCAAGGAAAAACAGAGTCCTATATTGGAGGAAACCAAGCTTTAGAGGCTAGAAATTGCACCAAACTTCATTATTTGGATCAATCCAAGTACATCCATGCTAGAAATGAAAGTGGAGCTACTAAATAACAAGAAGACTAAAAAATACATGCCCCTAGAGGAAAATTCGAATTGGTACTTACACAATTAGATGAGGAAACATTCTCCTTGAAAGGAGGCATCTTTCTCCTCCAAAATCCCTCAGAAAGTAGATATGGCTCCCAACACTATGAATCTTCATTAAATGACAGGGAACACATTCCTAGATTTTCTCAATCAGTGGTGCTCCAAAATTTGTCAATAATTTCATGATATTCAGTTCATTTATTACCCAATCTTGGCCCATCGTGTAGCATGGAGAAAGTCCCTATATCATTCAGAATTTACTCCATATTCTCTCAATATTCTGCAAAAATAAATAATATTAGGCACATAATATGAAATTATCTCTAAACTTTCCTAAGAACATATTAAAGTTAAAAAAACATTATTAATTGTAGAAGGAGAGATTTAATATAGATTTTATGTGCCTAGGAAAGGTTATATGGGCCTTAATTTATGTCTAATTTCGAGGCCCGTCAATCACTAGATGTTTCAGAGATGAATTTATAGTGGCCTTGTTGATGGGGGTAGCATTGATGATCACCTCGCCATTTTTCGGTGCAGTAGAATCTGTATTCAAATCTAAAGTGATGTAGAACTCAATTATTTTCAAGCGCATTGTCATCTCATCCATATCATATCAAAGATCCCGCATAATCCTTTTCATCTCCTCTAGACCAACAAAGAGCTTATAGCTATCCACCTGCTTATCGTGTAACACCATATTCAACAAATTGGTCATCTGCCAGTGTTGAAATATCGAGCGCAAGAAGTGTAACCTTCTCTTCCCCCATTTTCCTCAGTTAGGAACCCAGTTGGTTTTTCCTATGCAGATTTATGAGACAGAGTGCTAAATTTTCTCTCCAAATTCTTTTTCTTCTAGGTTCTGAATCTCTTGTCGAACCTCCAATGCACAACATCGAAAAAATTTGTCAATGATTCCTAACCAAAAAGATGTCGTTGTCTAGAGGATGAAGCCCCTGTTGAACATCCCCTGCGGCTAATTAAACGATGTCTTGGTGCCATGCAAAACCAAATTTTGTAAATAAACTTCACACAATACTTGTGGAGCATCCCCTTGATGAGTAGGCAACTGAACATAGACGATCCCCAAAGACCCCATTAACCACGGAAATAAAGAAAATTGAGAATGCCCTAGTGTCGACACAATACTAACGTCATCCAAAAAGCAACAACAAGAGATTTTATAACGAAAATGAAACCAATACCAACTAATTAGCACCCAAAAAGAAGAGATTGCCACTAAATTACCCAAATTAATCCATATATTGAATGAAAACTAACATTACTAAAACCAAGTAAAAAAGGTACATTGTACCAAGACGACCAAAACTAAATATTTGTGTTACTTACAATGTTAACAATCATATTAGAAGCGAAGAGCATAGACATTAAATCATTGCATAATCAAAGTTCTTATTATATTGCTCGGAAAGTAAGTGTTGAATAGCCTGAATTAACTTTTAAAAAGATTGAGATTGCTAAGACGTCGTTGTTGTAAAACTATTTTTGAAGTATACAATAATTTTGTGCAGGGTAATTTAAAATTGTTGTAATAGGGTTATGTTTTGTTCAGTGCGATATCTCATTACCAACAATGTGCGTAAAGAAGTCGTCTTTTGTATAAAGTAGCTTTATATTGTTAACATCGTTATTTCAAGTGCTTATGAAATGTTAATATTAAGTGATTATGAAATATGAATTAGCAAGTGAAATTATTTTTAACTTTTATTTTGGTGATGTCACATTAATGCCTTCATTTTGAGGCCAACACATTATAATGGGTGGTAAAGCATTAGATAATTAGGGTTATGCTTATAAGAAATGTTTATTCAAGGATTATAACTTTTTTCATAATCACGGTTCACAATTCACAACTCCAAATAAGTTATCGTATCTAAAATGCATCTTCTCAATATAATTCCTTTAATAAGTGACATATACATAAATTAATTAGAGTTATGGTCTCTAAACTCTTTAGTCAATCCCATAATTTATAATTCTTTAGTCAACTCTGAGATTTACATTTTAATCTTTCTCAAAATAAAATTAAGCGAGATGGGTTACATGGAATGGTGAATGGATCTCAAAATAAAATTAGGGGAGAAGGATTACATGGAATGGTGAATGGATCTCTAAAAACCTTAAAAGATTACTTCATTTGAATGGATCTCTAAAAACCTTAAAAGATTACTTCATTTAATATACAAATGCATTAAATTTATAATTCAATGAGTAGGTTACTTTATATAGATTTCTTTTCAAACATCAACTACACATACTTACTTAAATTAATAATTAAAACAAAAAATGCATTCAAGTTTTATTACAATTAATATTATTGATTCAAAGTAATATAATTTAATATTTATATTTATATTCTTAATCATATAATTTTGTTGGTAAATGTAAACAAATATCAATCTATAAGAGGTATAAGAGGTATCAAGACACTTAGTTCTTAATACGTATAACATTGCTAAAATAAAAAAAATTCATAAAAATAACTAAATTATAACTTTATTATTATTATTAAAAAATTAATATATGAATTAAACACATATACATTTAAAAAACATGTAACAAGATTTTTAACTATAGAAGTTCATCCTCACTTTACCATGAAAATTATTTATTTATATATAGTTTTATTATAATATAATGGACAAATAATACATCTCACATTCCCAAAATTAAAAGAAATCATAAAAGTTAACTAGATTATAACTTTATTATTATTAAAAAAAGTAATGTATGAGTTAAACATATATACATCTAAAATACATGTAACACTAATCTTAATCATGAAGACTCATATCTATTTTATTATGGAGATTGTAATGTGAATCAAGTATAAATTTGCCTTAAAGCAATGAAGTCTTGACACTTGTTAAGTCATAAATTCCTAATATATTTGCTTGGCTCTTGCTAAGAAATAAATTCCTGGTATATTTGGTTGGTTCTTGCTAAGCCATAAATTCTTGGTATATCTGGTTAGGTTTGGTCTTGGACCTCACCCACATTACTCCAATGACTCACCTATTCACCATGGTTATGAAAAAAAAAGAAAAAAGGATTGGTTATTAACACTTACCATTCAATCTATTTAACAAAAAAACGATGTGGGATGCCCAATTTGTTGTAGTAGTTTGAATTTTTTGAGTTTGGATTTTTGTTGAGGTAGATTTTTCAGTTATTTTTATTCCAAATTTGATAAAGATTTGTTGGAACTACAAGTTTAAATTATAAAATTTATACAATTTGAGCATTATAGATATTTTTCAAATTATCTAAAAACTCATTTTGAATTAAAAAAATACAATTTAAAAAAAAAAAGTATGTTAATAGGCATCTTTATTTTGGAACAGGGTTTTCAAAATTTTAATTTAATTATCATAATTATTAGGTGGATGGTAGTGATTTAACCTCAACAAAATACTTTAGAATATTTTTTTTTTGTAAATTTAGTAGTTCCTTACCATTTTCTATTTCTCAAAATATAGAGCAAGTTGCAAACATATTCACAGATGGTGGCCTCAACCTGCCTGTAGGAAACCAGGTCTGTTGGCCACCTTAAGGCATTGAATGCCATCCAAAATTGAAACTGTTTCATTCATCTTTTTGCTGCAATGGATTGTTTACTGTTTACTACCAAGCTTATTAAACAACATGAAATTTAAAAGCTATCCGCAAAAAACACGTTAACTAAAATTCAATTAACCATCGGAAGAGTCTACTGGTGCTGGGTCTTTTGCTGTAGAGCGTGGCATATCAACCTGCTGCATCTGCTGTAGCTGTCTTTCAATCCTGTCTATATGATTAGTTGCATGATACTGTGATACCCCTATCTCTCGAATATTAGTTTTGATTTCCTATAAGATCGAAAGCACCCGAGGATTTCCTTCATTAATCTGTAAGCTTTGGAGAGCTTTGGCTAAAACACATTTCAGTGTTTAGTAGGTGTGTATTGATTGATGAAAAAGGGAAAGACGTCCTCTCGTGGTCCTAGGATCAACCACAAAGTCCATAATTTCCTCCTGAACCTCAATTTCCTCCTCTTACTATCACTCTCTCTTTCCCATCTGTGAATGACATTCTGAATTTGTGGAGTGTTTCCCGCTGGATAAACTTCAAAGAGATTTTCCATTATCTCCTTTTTCATCCTTCTTCCTCGCTTACTGGTTCCAGCTTTATTTTGCGGGAGCTTTTTCTTCCCATTATCCCTTGGCTAGTGCTTTGTAGCCTGCCTTTTCACCACTGCGCTCCTCTGGCTTATGAACCACGAAATATATAAACCTACAAAGTGCGTGAGAAAGCCTGTACATGGTGACATTTTATAAACACATAAGCCGGTAATTGCAGTGAGTTGCTCCGTCCTTTTGTGGAAATACATAGAATTCATATTACAGACACAATTAATTAGAAACAGTTGACCAAGGATCTCACTAATAGACACCCGACCCAACTTATCCCTCCTACCAGTCTGACTGAGGTAGCTAACAGGCAGAATCTGCGAGGAGCCTAAATAGAGGTGAGGACCAAGCAACATCATTTTTATTTTACAAAAATGACAATCATAGTAATAGGAGCAACCACCTTCTACTTTATCCTGTCTTTGCATGCTTAGGATTTCATATAATTGAACCTGCTGATGAAAGTTGAGACAAGGGCAAGCAATAAACCTTTCGAATTGTGAAATTCTACCCAGATTTCCACAAGGACTACGAAAACAGGGGTTTATATTTTTCTTAGTGAGATACTGAGAATTTCTACCCTGCCCAGAAGCATAACTATACCCAGAATCAATATGAAGCATTTTATTTATGCTAGCGTTATTCCTAGATTCTCTATACAAGGCCCTACAGTTGCCTATGATTTCATAAAACAAGGTGAGAAGGACATGGCCAAAAGCCGTTACTGTAACATACCAATAACCCAGAGACCTCGGCGACAGTTGCAAGCTTGGCTGAGCGAGACCCGTAGCTTTCTCCTTCGTTCCTCCATGAAAACTGTTACCAGAAAGAATGTTTTGGCCATGAGTTTTATCTAACCTCCGCATTTGTTATTTCATCTGTCTATCTCACAGGATTAGATGGTGTCCAACTAGGTTCATCATGCTTCGGCATGCAGAGTACCATTCCCCTTAAATGCAGGCTTAATCACTGCTAGACGGATGCATGCCATCACGTGCTTGCCTCTCCCGTCTGATCGCCACTTGCCCTCCTTGATGATCCACTTGGCACCCCGATTGGGAGAAAATACTTTAGAATATTTTTAGCAGTATGCACAAATTATATCGTTATTGTATTTTTACTTAAATTGATTAATTAAAAAATGTCATAGCAACCAGTATCATATGGAATGATTTATGGTTTTTTAGCATGTAGTAATAAGTATTAATAAACATTGATATTATTCATGACATTTTTATAAAATTATTTATTTATTAAAAATATAAATAATAAAATAGAGATAAATCTAGACGAGTTTTATTTTATTTTATTTAAATGTAAATATATTTAAATTATATATTATTTTTTTTATAATTAATAATTAATAATTAATAATTTTTTTATAATTAAGTTTTACACACCACACAATCATTGATTTAGATTTGGATTTTGGATATACAGCTATCAATGCTTGTCACCATGAAGCCCACAGCTATGGCAAACGTTATTTTTCAGTCCATCGGCCCATAAATATGCTGAGGCAGTTTCCTGCCTCCTAGCATTTATGGACCGATGGACTAGAAAATAACGTTTGCCCACAGCTATCACAATCTTTTGGATTTGGATTTTGTGTACACAGCTATCGATGCTTGCCACAATGAAGCCCACCGCCGATATTGAGATACAACTTTCATGGATTATGAATTGGTCTCTCCATTTCATCAAATCCGAGGGGCCTAACCACCATGTGCTTTCTTTATGCTATTTTTAAATGATAATAATACATGAACAGTTGCCTAACATCCAAAGCGTAGCGAATAGAAGGAAAAATGAAAAGGAAAGCATATGGATCTGTCTATGTGTGGCAGGGCAGGTCGTATGTGAGAGCAGCGAAGGCAGGGACGGTTTTCAGGATACGAATCTGCTCACGTTCGCATACTTCAAGTTCACATCGTCATTGTGACACGGAGTGTGGTATACGAAATGCAGCTAGTGTGGCAGGGCAGGTCGTGTGTGAGAGCAGTGAAGGCAGGGAGGGTTTTCAGGATACGGATCTGCTCACGTTCGCATGCTTCAAGTTCACATCGTCATTGTGACACAGAGTGTGGTATAAGAAATGCAGCTACCCAACTCTTTAAGCATTGCTTCATTTTATATATTTTCTGACTAGTACTTCACTTTCTCTGATTGCCTCCGTTTATATTTGTTTTGTTGTTAGCTATTTATGGGTTTGGTTAGTTGGGTATCTTCAGTGTTTTTTCTGGATGAGTTCGGATGTTTTTTTGGGATAGTTTTTTGGATGAGTTTGGATGTTTTTTTGGGATAGTTTAATTTTTTTATGGTGGTTTCTATTCTCAATCTTTCTTAATAAGATTTGAACCACTAATTTAATAAAGACTTAATGTCACATAAATTAATTAGTCTACACCTTATGAGTAAACAAGTTATTATACTTATTAGGTATTACCACATCCCCTTGCTAGTTAGTGACAAATAATTTCAATATGATTAGTAAATATTTTAGTGCTATCATATAGAATGTGAAAAATATGATATTAATGATTTCTTTGGTTTTTTATATATAATATTGTGTTAATTTCTATAATTTAATATATATTAATGTTTATTTCATTTTCTTTTCTATTTAGATGTAGAATTATCAAATATCAACTTACCATTTAATTAAGTGAAATTTTTCAAAGTACTATGTGTCAATGATTTTTTTTTCATTTAGAAGTTGAACTACTAATCTTAATATATAGTTGATTAGAAGTCAAAATTTTCAACTAATATGTGTAAAAGAGTTTGATATCATGAATATCTTTTGTTTGTGATGCATAATGTTGTTTTAAACTTTATAAATAGATATATAATAATTTTGTTTCTTTTTCTTTCTTATTTAGAGATTGGCCTTTCACAATTACTTCGATATAAATTCTTTGAGTAGTGATAAATGATTCTCCAATTATTTGTTAGGATGCTTATTGTCCTGCCTCACAGTGATGTCGACACTCGGTTCAACTTGGCACTCCCAAGTCACTCATGATTGTGGGTCATGTGGCACCACAAATCGTTTTGTCTTTTCGGTTTGATCGATCCAAAATTCCAAGAGTTTGGATTATGCCTATCACACTTATTCAATTAAGTCTTGTTATTACAATTCAATGCTTAACCAAACTTCCATACGCATCCATACATACAAAGTGCGTAGAACACAAGTAGACTTTGTTATAGATTAGTAGCCCAATTAGCATAATGCCCAAAACAATTGTTACAATGTGTTATTACAACTAGAACATACAACCCAATACAATAGTAAAGTCGGGCATGGGTTGTGCCAAAACACCAAACTCATGCAACCTCTCTTGAACACACTTCGAGTCACAACATAACTTGGGTGGTGCATGCACAAAATACCATCTCATACCACCATTCACCCTCTTCATTTATTGTAATTCATGTGCCCTCCTTGTGTCTTAACACTTGCTCGTATCACATGTTACATTATTCCTTTTTGTTATTGCCCCTTTGTTCACCATAGCTTTCTTTCCTCAACTCATTGCAATGTTGTATGCCTAATTCACTTCTGTCTCCTCCTCTTGGTCTGTGCTTTAATATATATGTGCTCTCCCTTGGTTGCACATCCATTCATCATGCGATTCATTATTGTGTTGACTCCCACATGTGCTTAATTTTTCTCAAGCTGGTGGAAATGTAGAATGATGTGTGATGTGTGCCCACAAGTATGATGTGTTGATTATCTCCCGACTCCTTTGTGCGATGGTGTTGTGTGCTCATTCTTATTGTGCATACCATCTCCAAAATTTTCATATGCAATATCCATGCATTCTACTTGCCCCCTTGAACGGTCATGGACTAGCTTGCTCGCCCCATCCAACTAGTGGTAAGACTTTCCTAGTCATTGCAATTGACAATGTGTCTCTCGATTATCCTCGTGATTTTTCCCATGTGATCCATGCTTGGGAAATTCCCTTCTACATGCTCAAGTTGACCTCCACACCTGACAAAATATGGATCTCCTTGGGTTTGTTCGATTTGCTCCTCTCTTGGGTGTCATAAGAATCTCAATTCTTGTATCATCAAGGACTTCAGTGAAGTCACCTACATCATTCTATTTGAGTGTCTTACATCCCCCCACTTCAAGTCGTTTCCATCCCTGACAACATTCAAACTAGTAAGTTCGATCCTCTAAGTCCATTGGCTTGAATACCATCATCCTAATGTTTGAAGTGTTACCTCATGGTTTATTATTGTATCTCTATTTTTAACCACCTGTCCATACCTTTGTGTGTTGGATCCCCTTGTACCTTTACTTGATTGATTAGTTAGTCTGACAGTTACACTAGAGCTCACACGAACTCACCTCCTCTTGCAAGTGCACTCGTTTCAAACCTCAAATACTCCTCCACGCAACTTCTCAGTCACTAAAATCTCAACTTGGTCACAATACCTCTCAAGGCACCCATATAGACTCGTTACCCCCACTGTGGCAATGAGCCATACCATCACGTCTCAATTTGATAGTAGAGTGGGGAAAATGTTTAGGCTTCCTTCTCCAACTCTAGCCAAAATCTATTCCATCATAACTAGTAAGGCTCATCCATACTTTTGTCTCACATACCTTAGCAAAGATAGGTGGGATTTGATTATCTCATCTATTTTTCTCCTCTACGAGTCTCTTCAAGTTCAGCTCATATGGTCACTTACTACCTCCAAGTGTCTTTGCATTGGTCCAGTTTCCTCCTTGTCACATTTGAACCAATGTTTTGATGCCTCCTGGTCGTACTCCTAGATCATAAATAAGTCATATGTCTATTGCTTGGAACATTTTGGCATATTTATCTCCTCAACCTCCATTAGTCATTGCTCTTAGACATCTCTATCTCTTAGAATGTGGTTAGTCAAGGTCTCCAAGTATTTCACGTGCTCTAACAAAATATCCTCTAGCTTCCTAATCTTTTGATCCAATACACATATCCTCTCCTTATGGATTGGATTAGGTCATTTCACCTCCTCCCTCTCTATAATGCATTGAATTTCCAAGTCCTCTACTTGGGGTCTTCATCGCAGCTTGGTAGTTTTTGTCAAAAACATAGCAACAACATTCATTGTGGCCCCCATTTGAACTCCCCGCTCATATTATTCAAATACTACTCCATATCCTAAAACAAAATCCCAAGTGCCTTATCACTTTGAGTTCCATAATACAATTTCAGTTCTTTGATCTGGATCCGCATATTACTATTACACACACCTTGCCAAACTTTCCTCTTTAATATTGCAATCTTATATTCCTAGTCCTTCAACATTTGTAGGATGTTTGTTAGCTCTTTCTCCATTGCTTGGCATTGCCCCCATGACATCGTCTTTCTTGAAGGCTATTAACACATATGTGGCCTCTTGCACTTCTTACATGGTACTATTGAACATAATGGTCATATTCTTCATATCATCTTCCAAATCCATGGCATTCTTGCCATGCATCTTTAGCAATTCAACACGTTGATCAGTCCCCTTTTCCTTTGCATGCACCATGTCTTTCATCTCGAGTGATTTTAGGTCTCTCTTGGTGTCACTACCACCATGGTGTGATCCAACCATGGCTATCTACCTACAACCAAGTGAAACTTGCCTCAACAAGAATCCATGAAAATTTTGTGATGTACTTTGACTACCTAAACTATCAACTATGCTTTGATATCACCTATTACACATCATCATTGTGGGTTGTGTGGTGACTATGACTCATTTTGTCTTGCTAATTCACTCAATCCAAGATTCCACAAGCCAATCTTATTCAATTAAATCTTGTTAGTAAGATTCATACTTAACCAAATTTGCTTTATGAAAAAATAATCCAAATGTAAATTTACTAAACTACCTAAAATATCTTAGCCATATCATTTCACAAATGGTGTTTACCTTAGTCTCACAAATATCAAATCCTCTCAGTCATATGATTTGTTTACCTTAGTCTTACAAATATCAAATCCTCTCATCCATATGAATTTTAAAGAACTTAGAAGATACCTTAGCTTAGCAAAGTTCTACTGTAGATTTGTAGAAATTTCATTTTTTATTTACACCTACTCATAGATTTAACAAAAACATAGGTCAAGATCGTGATTTATTTTTCTTTTGAAATAAGTTTTTTAACACAATAAATGTATTTAACCCAAAAATACTTCAGGTCACTCAAATTATATAGAGGCTTTATTCAAATGACATTTATTTCAAAATATTTAAGGGAGTGTTTGAATCATTTATTTATGGCATGAATATATTTACACCATCAAAAAACTCCTAGGACACTCCAGATCCTGAAGCTTAACAATTGTAACCCAGATTTAATAAATTTTCCACGAAAATTTATTAAAATTATAACACCCACCCATTTTATTTTATTTTATGAGATGAAATTTGCTGTGACTTGAATTTCACACCAGATCATCATTGATTGAGGAAAGCCTTTGCTTTGGAATGAATGGTTGCTGCACGTAATTTTACACATTTTATTTTATGGATGGGATAAAATTTGCTGTGACTTGAATTTCACACCAGATCATCATGGATTGAGGAAAGCCTTTGCTTTGGAATGAATGGTTGCTGCACGTACTTTTACACACCACATCATCATTGATTTGTGATTCTTTTGGATTTTGATTTTGTTTACACAACAATCAATGCACCGCCACCTTGATGGCTTTGTGTCCCCGCTCACATCATTCACTTCGTCATTTTGACACAGAGGTTATGGTATACGAAGTACAACTACCGTGATCTTTAAGCATTGTTTTATTTTATATATTTTCTGAGCAGTACAGTCTCTCTGATTGGTTCACTTTAGATTTGTTTTGCTGTCATAGTTGGCAGGGATTTATGATATTGGGTATTCTAACTTTCTACACTTTTACAAAGCTGCAATCGGAAGGATTTGAACCTGCTATCACTGAGAGTAACAGAGCATAATATCAAATTTTGTATGCCATTTCGATACACACGTTAAATATACAGAGAAAGCCACTTTCCGTGACGATATGCCTCTGAGCATAATATCAAATTTTGTATGCCATTTCGATATACACGTTAAATATACAGAGAGCCACTTTCCGTGACGATATGCCTCTAGGCACCTTTTATGAATACATTTCCCATCTTCATATATGACAATATACATTTCCCACCTTTTACGTAAACAATGTATTGGACAATATAAAACTGTGGTTGTCAATTCGATATATACATTAATATATAGAGAAAGGCAGCAGCACTTTTGGTACTTCTAATTATATGATTGTGATCCAAGCTAAACATAATTTCCTTATGAATCCATTCCCCATCTTTATATGTAATTTATGTATTGGACAATTGGGCAGTTTTTTTTAATCCAATTTATGGTGAAAATAATTTATGAATCCATTTCCTATGTTATTTATTTATTTTTATTTTATTTTTAATTTTAATTTTATCTACCAAAACCCATCACAAATAGCACAAATATATCCCAACCACATATGCTTATTAAAATTAAAGAAGATACTCCCCAACATGTAGCCATGAAGAGATAAAAGGCCATGTAGATGAGTACATCATTAAACATCAAATAGACATGTCCAGTCACACAGAAAGGTACACCAAAAGTAGACTAAGAGCAGCAGAGAAAGGAATTTGGCTGCAGCAACATAAGGAGCATCCCGGTACTCTTGTTGGAGTGGTCCACAACACTCCTTGTCACCAAAAAAGAGACAGGCTCGCTTGCTGCCGATAAATACCAAAACAAAACAGGCTCGCTTGAAGTATAATCCAAAAAACCATATAAGCATATAAATTAAGGGATGGGAATGTTATTGGACCAAATGATCATATTGTCTCTAAATTGAGACACCTGCATAATACCATATATCATATCAATACCTTTTTTAGATAAACCATCCGCCTTGGTATTGTTTTCCCTATAAATATGATGCAGAGGAGGGAAATTAAACTTAGACCACAAATATCTAGTTCTCTTGTACCATCCATGAGTACTCAGTGAGGAAGGGGAAGAGTGTCCCAGCATGGCATCAATAATAAACTTCAAATCTCCATAGATGAAGGCCCGATCCAATCCCAGATTTCGAGCAGCCAGTAAACCACACCAAAGAGCCATCAGTTCCGCCAAGTTGTTTGTGCCAAAACCCCCATTCTATCAAATATGGATTCTCTTTGACTGAGATAACTTGATCCAAGCACCACACCCCATCATCTCATCCAGACATGCACCAACAAAGAAAATAGTCGGAAGGGAGATGGGATGGGGTCGAATCCTTCTGGACCCATCACAAACAAGATCCCTTGTAGGCACCCTGTCGTTTATCCAACTCAAGACAACATTATAGATATGAGAAATGATAATAGGTTTTCCTTCAAATATAAATAGGTTCCTGGCATGCCAAATCTCCCAAATGAAAAATAAAGGCAATGATTAAATTGCCCCTTCACCAGATCCCATCAAAGAGTCGCATCCATAAAGTTTACTGGAGACCATGATGGTATGAGAAGATACTTACCGAAAAAAATCCAAATGTAAGCCACCCTGGGACATGTGAAAAATAAGTGGTCTGTCGATTCATCATTGTTAAGGCATAAAACACATCTACCTGGGCCGTGCATACCCCTCCTAATAAGGCCATCCCACGTAAGAATCTTCTCCTTCCATACCAGCCAACCAAAGAGAAGGATTTTAGTGGGGATATTCCTATGCCAGAATTCCTCAAACCCAGAAGAAGTGAACTCATGAATGGCAAATAGGTTAATATTGGGATATATGTTTTTTACCACCAGACCATCATTCTTCATTTTACCTACCCATACTAATTTGTCCCCATCATTGCAGAGACATAAACCGGCTTTCTATATTTGTTCTCTGTATTTCATCCATTCTTCAGCATCTTGTCCTGAAAGGCCCATCTGAGTAGCCGATTTAAAGACATGCGCAATATGTACCCAACATTGTATCACCTGTGACAAATAAAAGATTCCTCTATGCGTCAATTTGTGTAACAACTGGATACCGATGATAGGAACATCAGGCATACCACAAATTTTGTCACCGCTGAAAATAATCATATCTCCATTACCAAAGCTCCATGCCAGACCCCCTGCAAAAATATGTAAAACCTTTTTGAATCCAAGCCATATAGCCGACATTGAGCACGGAAATATAAATTTTGACAGTATATTAAGTGCAGAGGGTCATCCATGATATATTTGTACGAAATGATATTGGACCAGATCCCTTTGTGATGAATTGCACACCACAGGGATTTTGTGAGCAAAGCCAAATTGAAATCCCGAGTGTTAAGGATGCCCCATCCTCCTAGATTCTTCGGTTAGAATAATATCTCAAGCTTACATAGATGATACTTATTCGCCATATTAGACCCACCCCATAAAAACCATACAATGATGGTGTTGATCTGAGATATAATACTCTCAGGAATGTAATAGAGATGACCCCAATAAACAATAAGCCGGACCAGAACCGCCTGAATCATAATGAAATGGTCTCCAAGAGACAACCACTTATGAGTCTATCTTGAGATTTTGTGTTTGAATTTCTCAACAAGCCATATCCAGTCTTTAACCTTATAACCACATGGTTTAATCCTATATCCTAGATACATAAAACCATATGTAGCCTGTCTTTTTTGAACCCCAAGAAAGTCAGCTATAAAGGAGATTTCTCCCACATCCCCATAATCACAAATGAGAAAATATTTGGCCTTGTTTATACATAATCCAGAGGCAGCGGCAAATCAGATGAGTAAAAAGTGAATATAAAACTAATGATTCCTAACGAGTCTCCCGAAAATAAGAAGATCATCAACAAATAAGGAATGGGAGATACTCATAGTTTTGGAAAAGGAGAAACCAACAATGTAGCCAGCATGCATAGCCATCTTCATGAGGTTGCTGAAGCCATCCATGAGAAGGATGAAGATGAGGGGCGATAATGCACACCCCTACCTAAAACCACGTTCAGCGCCGAAGAAGGAGGTAGGCCTCCCATTAATGATAACGGCATACCGAACCAATGAGATACATCCCATAATCCATCATGTGGACCTAATGGGAACCCCAGCCTTCAGCAGAAGAAGGCGAATATATGACTAGTCAGCTCTGTCGTATGCTTTAAGAAGATCAATCTTCAATATGAGAGCATCCCTTTTCCCCTCGTGCATGGAGTGTAAAAATTCCTGAGTAATAACAATAGCATCATGAATAGAACGGCCTTTCAGGAACCCATATTGCTCCTTTGATATGGTCTTTGACAAAGTCTCCCTGATCCTGTTGGCAATGATTTTAGATAAGATTTTATAAATAAGATTGCATAGGGAAATCAGTCTAAAATCTGAGAAGACCTTAGGATCAGAAGTTTTGGGAATGAGCGTCAAGAAGGTGGCATTCATATTAGAGGGAATGTGTCCCAAAACTCTACCTTGTTCAACAATTGTAGTGATTTCCTCACCCATAAAATCAATGAAATGAATATAAAATTTTGCCAGCCACCCATCCGGCCCCGGGAACTTGTCATGAGCAAATGATTTCAAGGTGGATATCACTTCACATTTAGTAAATTTATAGTTTAAAACCCTAATGGCCTCCTCATCGAACATTATAGGAATATGTTGCAGAATCCATTGTTGGCATTCAGGGTCGATGTCCCGGTCAGCTTTATAGAATGCCGAGTAATTCTTGAAGGCCTCTTCCATAATATCTTGAGTAGTAGATGCTAAACTCCCATCCTCTCTTTGGATGTGCCAGATGGTGTTCTTATTCCTTCTATCGTTTTCACTCTTGTGAAAAAATTTCGTATTCAGTCCCCTTCCTTAAGCCAGTTAATCCTACTTTTCAGCTTCCAAGATAGCTCCTCAATCCTCAAGATCTCCATTTTCCTAATCTGAAGCAATTCCATTTGCTTGTATGTCTCCTGATCAGGAGCTTTTGTAACACAATATGCATGTAGACAGGTGAACCTTTCATTTATATTCTTTAATTCTATTCAGAGGCACTTCTTCTTATGAATCTCCCATTCTTTGTCAGACCTTTGATCCTTTGAAGTTTATTGTGAAAACTTTCCCATCCGAAAGAACCCTGCGAAGAAGACTTATCAGTCCAACTTTTTCGGACAAGCATATTATATTCTGGGTCCAACAGCCATGCATGATTAAATTTAAAAGGGATCTCCCTTCTCTTTTGTTCTTCCTGCCAAGTCAGATAGATGGGAAAATGATCAGACAAATCTGATACCAGCACCCCAGATCTCAAGTGACCCAACAAGGAAAGAATTGATTTGCTCACCATAGCTTGATCAAGTCTTTTTGCAATGAATTCCCCGTCCACCCTATGATTTGTCCATGTTGGAATGATGTGGAAGGGTCTAATGTCCCTAAGAAGCGCAGATTCCAAAATTGATCCAATGTGGCTTGCCATTGGATCCCTCCTGGATCTAGCACCCCATGATTCATCCGATTTTAGAGTGGAATTAAAATCGCCAATGACCATGAGATTGTCCAAGTTCAGTATCCTTGATCTCTTTATCCGAGCCTAGAAAGTAGCCCAGTTTTGGCATGGAGCATATAGATTTATAATGTTGATAATGCCTTGCAAACCCCTTATACTTCCGGTCAGAAGAATACTGTCAAAGAAGCTGTATGCCTGGAATTTTGCATAAGATGGATCCTAAAATTCTAAAAGTCCCTGGGCATGTTCCTCCGCATGAACCACAGCAGCATTCCATCCCAGGCATATAGACAATACAGTACTAATAGCCTTGTTTCTATTACATAACGTCTCCTGCAGAAGAACTATTTCCAGCTTCATCTCCCTCAACATTTCTCTTAGGCAAAGAAGTTTGGAGGAGTCACCTATCCCCCTCAATTTCAAGGAAATGATGTAAGTCATTTGGGAAACCCAGAAGGGTTACTTGCTCTAAGCGCCCTAAGGTCTTCTGATGGAGATATAGGAACATCCGTAAGGTCAAGAGTTCCTCACGAAAAAGGGATTTAGTTTTCAGCCTACCTCTGAAGTGCCTTGACCCGGACTTAGATGTTTTCCTTATGGTAATATTACTTCCCGACTCAGGTGAGATAACAATGTCAGTATCTTTAGGGAGATGATCAAATAGAGTGAGAGCAGCCAGGTCAATGTTCGGGTTGCCTAATAGGGAATCAATGTCGCTTCCAAAAGTATTTTAAGGTGAGTCTGGGATGTCCAAGTTATCATTCATAAGCGGAGAGGGAGGGGAGGGGGGAGGAGATGTCCATTCAAGGGGAGGCATGGACGGGGAGGTATACAATGGAGCAGCAGGGGAGATAGATGGAGAAGTAGGGGAGATAGGTGGATGAGGGTCAACAGGTGATATAGAGACAAAAGCAATAATTTTGAATGGGTCGACAACCGGTACATGATTGACCCTAGATTCATAATTAGCCATCGACGGTCCAGTATCAGCAGGGGGAGTAATCTCATTTCTAGGAAGAGTAGATTCCTCACTATGTGCACTAGTATAAGAAAATAAATCATCATCACACGCTGAAATTGTAGATTTACCTAATGGGAAGACATCCATACGACCATTTGTAGCCAAATCACGCCTCGCACCATCATATCTCTGATTATCCATTCGGGGGCCATTGAGCTGCATTGGGCAGCTACCTTTTAAGTGACCAGGGCGGTGACAAATAAAATAGCGAAATGGGACTCCCCAATAATCAACCCTTTTCCTGTGCCTTTTAAGCCCCCAAACTAGATTGACATCCCCAGGCAAGCCCCTAGAGAAACACACTTCAACTAAAGTCCATGCAATGCATTTGTCACTGGCCCCTAGTATACTAGGATCAATATACTTTGTGCATCCGATGGAGTTTCCAATGGCCCTTAATGCCTTAAGCGTCCAAAACTCCAACAGGAGGCCCGGGAGCTTAACCCAAACAGTCTTTTTCTTTGGCGCCTCCATGATCGGGTCAAATCCGAGGTACTAGGGCAGAAGCTGCAAGAAGCTCTTCCCTCTAACCCATGTCTTGTTGACAATCAGAGCAACGTATTTTTCATGCATGAAATGTAAACTAAGCCAGTTGTTTAAAAGTAGGCTGACCTTAATCCAATTTATGGTGAACATCATTAAGGAATGCATGATACTTATCTATATACATTTTTTACTCCAATTTATGGTGAACATCATTTATGAATCCATTTCCCATCTTTATATGTAAGTTTTTTTTAATCCAATTTATGGTGAACATCATTAAGGAATGCATGATACTTATCTATAATGTACATTTTTCACATGATGCAATGATGTATTTTTTTGTACATTTGTTAAAATATTGAATTTAGTATTAATATGACGCATCATCTTGAAACTATTAATTTTATCCTCACATCAATGATATTAAGAATTGTAATTTTGAAATTTGATTTTTTTGGGTTAAGGATCGATATTTTGTGAATTATTAATCAAAATGATTATAATAATATTATTTTTTTATTATGTGCATTATATTTATTACAAGGGAGATGTGTAATTCTTTCAATGCTTAATACATATATTTTTTAAAACAAAAATAAATTACTCTCCACATAAAAAACAATTCAGACTATCAATAATCTTACTTTTACTATGCTCAGTCAATTCATTGTTATATTATAACCCGCTATGAAAAATATGTGATAACAATATTTTGCTCTCATTATCAACCATAAATAAATATTTCACTATCATGTGACATAAAATAATTTTATGTAAATTTTAGAGAAATATAAAGTAGTTAAAAGAAACCCACAACTTATATTTTCACCTTTAAATGTGAGTAATATGTATAATTCTTATTATTTTTAAAATTATTTCAACATGAGACTTCAATCTTTTAAAACAAATATTTTGATGACTATGTTAAGTAAAATATTTCAATGTCAACTATGCGTTATATATAAAGCAATTAGATAAATTAAATTCTTTCAACCAGTTTTAATATTTTACATTTTGATTTTTTCCACATATAGTTTTTAGTTAAATTTGTTTAAAAATTAGCACAATTTGTTAGAATTACAAGTTGAAGCTATGTAGTATGCACAATCCAAGTTTCAAAAAGATTTTCAAATGTTGAATCCTATTATGCATCGAAAATTAACAAGGAGAAAATTATATATATATATATATATATATCGGATCATCAAGTCTTAAGAGGGATCAATTTTCTTAATGCGTAAATATTTTTTCAAGCTTTACACTTAAAAACAAAGTTAGCATGTAACATGTATAAATACTCCACTCAGCAATAAGTAAAAAAAAAAATTACTTGCATACTAGTCTAACTCTCTACACACATACCAACATGATATTTATCATTACATATAGGTTAAGATTACATTGTTCTAAACCACTATAGGAATTAACATATATTAATTGAACATATATGTATACACATGTATGGTTGCTTGGTTTTTCTGGTTTATTAACAAAGACGCGAGACTTTCTTTGAATCTTTGGGTTGACATATGTATGAGACTATGGTTCAGAAGTTGTTTCATTTTCCAAGGAACCATTTGTGCTCTATGGTTGTCTCCTCTCCTATGCGCCATGTGTACCCCATGATCCTTCTCGATGCTTTGCTCCACGTCGTCGATCTGTCGCTATGCCCATCCGACGATAAATGCATTTTGGCAATGGTTGACTAACCACCCGACCCAACCTTTTCGTTTGTCGGTCAATTGCAAACCCTCCTTCCTGTCTCACTGCTTTACAATGATGTTCTATCCCCAAGGATTTTTCCATCTTTCTTGAGGTAAATTGAGTAAACAGTCTAGTGTTGGTTGGATAAAATCATAGCCGACATCACTTTGTTGCTAAGATATTCTTGTGTTGGTGATTTATGGTGGTCCTCCACTTCAATGAGGGTTCTCTTTGTGTGAATAAGGGAGATGGCCCTTCTCCACTTCAGAGTAGGTGAGTTGTTGTTAAATAAGTTACATTATCTATAACACCATACCTCCTTTCAAGGTTAACTGATTTAATATGTTTTATGTCTCTCCATAGGTCTCAGCCCTGGTTGGTTTCAAGTCGCTAATTTAGGTACATTGCTTCGCTTTAGAATTTACCTTAGTAATTTAAGAAATATGATGTTTATTTTCTGGTGAATTTTCTAACCCTAGGCCTTTGTTTCAAGTCAAACCCCTTTCCCTTTTGTTTTTTTTCTCAATTTTAAATGAGTCTCGGTTTGTTTCTTCTTGTGGTGACAGTCGACCTGTGCCTTCAACCCGCCTCTTACCAACTTCCTTCTCACATAAGTCTAGTATGGAATTTCAAGGGGTTTTTAGAGGGTTTTAAGGGTTTAATATCATTATGTTGCTCGATTGATTTTGTTGTCCCTTAGGGTTTTCATAGATAGGGGTTTGTCTCTTGTTATGGTTTGGGTCTATGGCATTGCCAAGGAAACTATCGTTTATGAATTATGTTGGACTATTAAACTTTCTTTTAATTTATTTTACTTGTCTTTGAGTGGCCTTCTGTCGCTACGCTTTTCACTGCAAGGGTTCTCTATACTCTGATAGTTTATTTTTAATATGATGGATGCATGAGGTTTTTTATTGCAGTTGGTTGCAAGTTATTTTATTTTTCATACTTGTTGTATATAATATTGATAAGGAATTTCTATAAAGAAAAATCCATATATTTCTCATGTAATTTATAATTGTTTGGTTATCAGTATGACGAGAAAATTGATTATGATGTATTTATGTTTGGTCTTCGTTAGTCTGCAAGTTCACTATCAGGCATTCAGACCAGACTTTGGGCTGCTGGTTCTTCCAGCCCGTCCCCAATTCGAAACTGACACCCTGACAGTGCCGCATTGGTTGCAATCTATAAATTTCAGTGGGGTAACATTTTTAATCGATTGTTTGTCTTTCATCGAAACTATGATCCTATGTGCAACTCTATTAAATTTATGCTTTTGGCATGTGGAAACACCTCCCTGCAACCTCTTCTATAATAATACTTGTATATTATAAGAAAGACTAAAACCGTATATCAGAATTTAGTTTCCTATTCATTTACCTTTTTTTTACTATTTATACATTATTAGCCACTCACAGAAAAATTATTAAAAAATTTAAACATAATTTTTCTTACTGCTCTCTTATTTGTTTCTCAATTGTTCTGGATAGTCTCACTAGGAGAGACATCTCCTCCTAACCTTGAGACTTGGAAATTATGTCCAGTCTCCACCCATGCCTTTCACTATCAAATCAGTTCTCATACAGTCACCTTCCTTGGCCAAACTATAGACATCAAGACATCCTAGTCCAGTCTGCTTCTAACAGCCTTTATCAGGTGTTAGGCTTCCACTGTCTCTTAGTCCAGCTCCAGAAAAACCCACAGGCAAAGTCCTACCTTTTTCCTTTTTTTTTTCCCTTCTCCTTTTTGTCCCTCTTCTTTCCATCGAGAGCTCTCTCTCTCGGGCAAGAGAACAAAAACAAGAAAAATAAGTAACTGTCCATAACTATTTTATAGTTAAATTGCATTTAGGGTCTTTCCCATGAGACTAACACGATTGTTTTTTTTCTTTCAACTTTAAACAAGTCATTATTTTTTAGAATATTCCCAACATTTAGTCATCCTTAATTAATAAATTTACTAATTAATCAGTTATGATGTACTAAATGTAAAAGCAAATCAACAAATAATGCAAGATTTGGGTGTTACATCTTCCTCCCCTTGAATTATACATCGACCCTGGTGTTTGTTGCTCTTTTGGAAACAAATCCGAATATGCTTCCCGCATAAAGCTTTCATCTTCCTAGGTAGCCTCTTTCAGGCTAAATTTTTCCACTACACTTTAACTTGGGTGATATCTCGCAACCATAATTTTGTTTCTCTCTGATCGAGGATAAGTAGAGGCTCTACCAGAAACTATCTGTTTGATTTTACCTGAAATTCACAGTCATAAGATGTTCATTAATTTACTTTATCCTTGTCCCGCAAGAGTAAAACATAGAAAAATAAAATTCCAACATACATACTTACGTGTACTTCTTGCCAATGAATAATGTGTCTAGAATCATAAATACATGTTTTTAGTAGTGAAACATGAAACACATTATGCACTCGGATGTGGCTAGGTAATGCAAACCGATAAGCCACGGGTCATATGAAGTGGAACACAATAACGAGGAGCTATCTTTGCACAACCACCCCATCTCCAGGTTCTTCTTTTTTGTTTGAACCTCACATAAACATGGTCCCCAACATAAAATTCCCTATAGGTTCTTTTCCTATCAACATATAATTTTTTTTGGTCCTAAAAATCCTTCAAATTTTGGCGGACCTTCTTCATGGTTTGTTCCATTTCAGCTAGCATATCTAGTCGTAAAATTAAATTATCTTCATAGGTACTCCAGTGTAAAGGGGTTCGACATATTCTTCCATAGTGTACTTCATAGGGACTCATTTTTAGAGATTCATGATAACTATTATTATAAGAAAATCAAACAAATGGATGTATTCCTCCCAGTTAGTAGGTTGTTGCATAACATACATTCACATCATATCCCCTAGTACCTTCGATTTGTTGGGGTTCCCATGTTTTGGCCGGGGATTACAAGACCAAAGATGAGACAACATCAAAACCACTTTCGCACTTCGTGATCTAGCCCTCCTGGGTCCAGAGAGGGATCTCTCCATATGAGCAAAGGTTTTTGTCTTTGAAGCTCAAAGTTAAGATATTAGGCTAGTTATGGGCACATGGTTTATTTGTTTGATTTTTGTTTGGTTGTTAGGAATCAGGAAAGAAGGGTTTAAAATGAGACAACGATGAGCAAAGAGGATTTTAGGAAAAGGAGAGATATTTAAGGGAACATTCAAGACCATTGGGAAAATGGAGTAAGGAAAGGGTTTGCTTGCTATTCAATATGCAGGCTTTCAATTGGGCTAGTCATCTAAAGCATTTGGATCTTAAATATGATAGTGTGGCATGAAAGGTAGAAATAAAGTGAAAAGGAAAGGAAACCTTCAAGGTGACCTTTCAAAAATCAGATCCAGGGACAGGGCGTACCATTGAACAACCTGTGATCCAAAACCTAAAAGGTAAACTCTTCAGACAAGAAGCATTAAAGATTTGGAACATAAATTTGAAAACCTGAGATCAGAGAGAGACTTTGAACTCTCAATGCTACGACTCCCAGCTCAATGGAACTTGGAAAAATTCAATTTATTGAAAAGGATCCTAGTGGGATAGAGACCAAATTCTAGACCTCCTAGTGTTCCCAATTCATTCAATTAAACCTTAACAAGAACATCTGAAACATTGACCTCATTAATTCATACATCAGCTAGTGATATATCTGACCACTACACTGGTTAAATCAATTGAAATCAATCCTCAGATACACATATAGCAGAAAAAAAATAAAGGCAGGTTGAGCAGAGACATAGGGTGCCTATCAAGGGTAAATCCTATGCCAGATTTCTGATGCGTGCCAGAAGAAATGTAATGAAATGAAATAAAACATAGAGATAGAAAACATCACCAGTTGCTTTAAATCAGGATCCAAAGAAATGTGCTTGTCATATTAAGAGCAACACCAGTCAAGTACAACATTACCAATAGCTTGATATTCAATCTGAAAGCATCTTCCTCAGCCTATCTTACAACTTTACACAGAGAACATGTCCCAAGAGAAACAGCTTGCAATTCACAGATAGCCGATCAACAACCTTTACAATGATTTCCTTCATGAATTTTATAGCTGAAGAGAGCAGACGAGGTAGGTGGAAAACTAAATGAAGCATTACAACTCAGAGAAGAAAGAGGGTCGAAGCCCATTCTGTTTAAATTCTGTGCATTTATCTATGGCACTCTTTGGATGAAAGAGTGGTCTTCGTTAGGCTTCCATTTACTCTAGGTGTTTCTTTGATGTACTTGTTGTAGCACTCTGGTGCATTAATCAAAATGCAGATTAAGGATTCAGGTTTTCCATACCGTGCAACAAATGCATTTCGACAGAATAGGACTATCGTTAGGGCTGAGATCTCTTCAGGAACATGATATAGAATGAAAGCAACATGGGCACTTCGTCCTTTCACTGGTAGGAACATTCCGCTGATGGTGACATTGATATATATCATTTTATGTGCATTGGACCTTCTAAGCGATCCACGCTGTCTTTGAACTGGTACCTTTTCCTTCTAAATCCCTGAAAAAAGGCTAAAAAATATTCAACTATGTGCTTTAAACTCTCTACTGCTCTAGTAATATCTTTGTCTATTCAATTTGAGCTTTAATGGCGCCGGAGAGGTTTTGCAGAGTTTAATTATTTCCTTTGATGAAATTTATGTTGCAGACACCTTTCTGGACATTTTCCTGTAATATCAGGCTCTAAATTCAGCTTCTTCTATGCACTGTGCCACTACAACAGTGCATATGAATCATGGTGATTTTACGCCTGCCTGTAACCCTGCAAAACACGAAAACATGTTAAGAAAAACATGCATGGGGAGGGTGGTGTGGATGACTGCAAAAATGGCAACGTGGCATGGATGAAGACGATGAATGCAAAGGATACTGTGGAGGAACACAGTGGATCAGCGGGAGATTCTTTGGAGGACGGCGAGATGGAAATTTTAACGTAAAACATTAAAATTTGACCTTTCAATGAATTATAAAGGGGACGGACGAAAAAAGTGATGAAAACACATGGAATGGGTGACATGGCGGGACCGGGTCAATGGCGGGCGTGCATTAAATCTGGACCGTCTGATCTCAGGAGGAGATCGACAGCTGAAAATGCATCGGGGGGTGATGGATAGTGGGCCAGGGGTCGCATTTTCCTTGGTTAAAGTCCGAGCACCTTGGGGGCGCGAACACCGTCGGATGGCTGGCCACAGATCGGACGGTGTACAACAATATCGCGTCGGATCTGTGGGAGAACGTTAATGCGCGATGGAGGGCGGTTTATGAATAGTGCGCAGAGCCACACGTCATGCGATGAGTGGAATCGCTCCGAAATGAAAAATACCGCCCACCTCCCAAAAGCGGTGCGATAGATACCGTCAGTTTCTGCACAGTGTTTTGGCGCGGGGACCACCGAGGTGGGTGAACTTCTGACCATTGATTTAGCGGGTTAAATGGATAGTTGTGATGCGATCGGGCAGTAAAAAGGGGTGGGGACCATGGGCGCGATGGGATTGCAAAGACCGTCGGATCTGTGTAGATCGACGGCGGACCTTGCCCCCCATACACATCTGTGATGAGCGCTCTTCGGGCTAGCGCCAGGTTTCGGCACTCGGGTCACGTGGTGGGAAAAATTAAGGGGGCTGGCCTGAAGGGGGCTAAGACCCATACATGTCCAAATGTGGGTTTCTCAACCCTTTTCAATGCAATTCGAGGCCAAAAAAAGGTAATGATCGAGGGAAAAGGGGGGAAATAGGTCAAACAAGGAGTATGTGTAGGATTTATAGGGGATTTTGGGAAGATTTGGAGGGTAAGAGGGAAATTTTGACAAGGGGGAAAAAAGGGTTAAAATGGGGCATTCTACAGGGATACAAGGTGTAAATGTCGGCCTTTTAGAGCACAATTTTTGCAATCAGTGAGACTTTTTGGATGGATACAACAGTTAGGATCTTTAAAAAGGCAGTGGACACACAGAGGCTTCAAGGATGAGAGATTTTCATGGGAAATGTATCTCTTGAAGGCTCATAAACAATTTAGCCACCTATTTGCTTGCCAAAAATTTCATAGGTGGCTAACAGTGGCTCCACATGGGGATGGCTTCCTCTTGAAGGAGTCAAGAATTCAAAAATGATCCTTGGGGTAGGCTAGGTGCCTTGTTTCTTGACCCATTCTGTTCTTTCTTGGATCAGCTGCCACAAATTGTGAAGACATCAAATCAGTAGAATATTCTTCCCAACAAACTACCTACCCACACTACAATCCTAGCATTTTTCTTCTTTTAGGGTGCATTTGAGCTAGCAGACCCTTTACATCATTGCAAAGGATGAAGGAGTCAAGATCTGTGTGTACAGAGTATAAAGGTAAATTTTGAAGCTTTTCTGGGCTACTGACCAGGAATTTAATTTGTGCCTCTCTATACAGTCTTCTAAGTTGGCTAAAGACAGGGATTGTGGCATATGCCCCATCCATCTACATTGTACCTTGCAGCTTGGCTCCCCATGATCTTGACAGCAACATGCCATACTTAGGTGGCACATCTGCCACTACAACATCCATGACCATGCATTTAGCTGAAATCTGGGTTAGGCTTACACATAAATCTTTGATGAGGCCAAGACATTTTACTCTGCTAGAGTCAAATGAATATAGGTCTTTATAGGGGCGGGTTATCTCTAGGCCTAGCCTTTCCATAACCACCTTAGGCATCAAGTTGTGGGACGCTCCAAAATCATGCATTGCATTGTGAAGGATCTTATCATGGATATTGAGACTGATATAGAAAGGGGGTACTACCCCTTCCTGAAACTTCCCTTGTATCTTTGGACCAAACAGAAGGGCTGGTTGATCATCACTCAGGTTGACAGTGTCACTATTCTCACCTAGATTTAACGCTTTCAAAATTTTGCCTCTATATACATCTTGAGTGGCCAGCTCAGAGAGTGGGATAGAGATTTTAATTTTTTCAATATCACTTTCCAAATTGAAAGTGGGCTGACTCTTTCGGATGTTCAACTCTATTTTTCTAGTCACCACCTTGGTGGCAGAATTAGTGGGCTTATTCTCACTACGTAAAGTGTTAGAAACTATTTTATCAGGAGCACTAACTGCAGTGCTATTTCTTCTAGATGGTTGGCTTTGTTTATCAGTGTTTTGGTTGTCTTTTTCTTTGCTCTTCCTAGAACTCTCAGCTTCTGATTTGTTACTTTCAGCAGTTGCTTTAGAAGATTTCTCAAGCCTTTTCTTGATGGTAATATCAGGACCTTTGGTTTTGGGGTTATCTAGGCTCTTCTTGCTCCTAAGTTCATACTAATATCTGACCTGCATGATGGAATTTTCGAATCCCAACCTATAATCCTCAGATTCCAATCTTTCCTCATCCCAATATGAGGGTGAGGGCTGATCTTCTTCTATGGAACAACTGTGGATTGAGTTTTCTACTTCAAACATGTTTATTGTGTTCCCCTCAGACTCTTCAATGATTCCCTCATCTTCATCAAGAAAGTTCTCTTGGAATGGGGGAATAACTTGCTGATCTGATTCTCTTTGTCTATTGGGAGTGGTGTTGTTTCTTCTAAAGTTCTGGTTCTGGTTGTGATTTTGATTCCTGTTCTGATTACTTACTGTGAAAACCATTTTTTCCATCATTTGCTATAGATTTTCCACATTCTTAGATAGACGGTCATAATTAGGATCAGATGTGGAAGTTACATTGTCATCTCTATATGTTACCCTTTTCTCAGCTCTCAATCTTGCTTTCTTCTCAATCAGATTAGCCTCTACACTCACTGCTCCTTTTTGCATGTCTTCCAAAGTGTTGTAATCTCTCTCCCTGAGCTGGTAGGCCATGTCAGCATCAAAGCCTTCAGGGTATTTCACTAGGGCCAAACCTTGGGGAGGTTTCATGTGTGGAGGAAGAGCATTATAAATGCTGTTAGACCTTGTAGAGTAGTCATGGACACTCTCTCCTACATTTATTTTCAAGTTCTTGTATTCTGCTAGGATTTGGAGAGGGTTGGCCTTAACTTCCCATTTTTCTATGAAGGTCTGATATAAATCGGGAAGGTCTCGGATACTATTAGGAGGTAGGCCTTTAAACCATTTCTTCACATCACCTCCTAAGCTCTGGGCAAAGATTCTCATTTTGATTGTATCATCATCTATTTCCATGTAATCAAAAGAATCTTCCATCCTATCTACATGGTGTTGAGTTGTGGTGGACTCTTTTGCAATGAAGTGTGGGATCTTTGATTGATAATCATTGGGTAAAGGTACAAGAGGCTGGGGTAAGACCAGAGGTGCATACCAAGCTACCATAATGATGTTCTGATGGGGTAAAGGGTTAACTTGAGCTGCAGGTATATGGATGACAGGGGTATTATGACCAGCAGAACACTGTTGAGCAGATTTAGGGTGGCAGAGCCCCAAGTTTTGCAGGAAGTGAATATTAGGGGGTGTAGATGGGGAGGTCTCTCTGGCCCTAATGTGTTGACCGCTATGAGATGGTGAACCGGGAATCCCGAGGTCTGGCTGGTCTAGAACACTGAGTGACCTAGTTCTTGGTAGTCTGTTTGGTAGGTCTGGGTCAAAAGGTGGGTCTAATAGAGCTGTAAAGTCTTCTGGTGTAGAGTTAGCTCTATGGATGTGGTTGGAAACAGTTGGTCTTTTAGGTGCAGGAGATCTCTTGAGGATGCTCTCAGGGTTGTCAACTATTTTAGGTGGGTTTGGGTTAGGATAAGCTCTTGTGTGAATGTTTCTTGAAGCCAGAATGTTGTTTTAAAATCAAGCAGCTTAACCCTACTTGTTAATTCTGTTGTGGTTGATGTCGTTATGGAGGCTGGTATCCCAGTGGAGTCTTGTGTGAACCAAGATAATTAGCAGGCCTACTGATCACCAGTGGAGTCTTTGATCTTTAATGAACTATGGAGTCGCTAGGTGGAGGGTTTAGGATGCTTCTGGAGGGTACACTGTCCGCCACAGTGCTTATGAGATGTCTATTTTCAAAGATATCTCGAAAACACAGCAAACTCAAACCAGAGATTAACTGGGAGGGCTTTTACTAGATATGTCATCTCTGAAAGAGGATGAGATCCGGAGGCTACCTGGCCCTTTCCAGACTCTGTCTAAGAGTGTGGGAGAGCACAACAAAGGTATAGAGGTTGATCTGTGAATAGGAGTGTTTAATTGCCAACCTAACTAGATATTGTAGGTTTCTGAGGTTCTTATGATGTAGTAAGGTGGAAAATACTCAGAATTTCCCTAGCGGAGTCGCCATTATGTTGGGGTTCCCATGTTTTGGCCAGATTGGCAATACCAAAAGATGAGACAACATCAGAACCACTTTCAGACCTCAGGATCTAGCCCTCCTCGGTCCAGAGAGGGATCTCTCTATATGAACAAAGGTTTTTGTCTTTGAAGCTCAAAGTTAAGATATTAGGCTATGGGCATAGTGAAATGGAAACAAGAAAAATGCTGAAGGAGGCCTCCTGAAACATCTTTCTTGATCCTAGTTGGAAAGTGATCACCTAAACTAGGTGGGGACCACACATGTGATTTTTGTCGAAAAAATCTATTTTTAGACTATGTCTATTTTTAGACATATGGAGCATGGTCCGGGGATTGCAGTATGTTATTCTTGGAGTATTGGTCATGTTGGTAAAAATAGATGGACCTCTATTTTTAGACATTTAGGTTGAAGTCTATTTTTAGACTGCCTATCCTAAAAATAGGGAAGTCAAATATTATTTACCCTTAATAATATTTGGACTCTAAACTTCAGTTTACTCTCTTGGAGCACTTCAGTTTGACCCCCAGAGGTGGGGCATGCAGCTTCCAGAAGGAAATACGCTTTTCCTATGGGTTAGTTGAGCTATTGCATGTTTGACTTCAGTTAGACTCATGTGGCAGAGTTTTGGTGGAGTTGATTGAGGAGTTAATGGAGGTGGTGTTCTGGTTAACTAGTTGAACTAGTTGTATTTAGTTTAACCGGCTAATACACTAGAGATGAGTTGTGTGAATTAAATATTATTTAATTCACTAATTATTAACTCATTATTCAACTAAAGAACACATCAGTTTAATTCAGTGCATGGACAGTTCAGTGGAGACCAGTGAAAGAGGTAGATGAAAGGGTGAGTATAGCTATCAGTTGGAGGATCAGTTTTGCATGGGATTTGCATAACACTTGGAGGAAATTACCAATGAAAATTGCGCAGTTGAAGCCAGTGAGATTCGAACCTGGATCTCTATTTAGACCAGCCTTGATTGCGCAATAGAGGCAGAGAAGTGGTGGGTGTGTTTTGAACCTGTGACTTGTTCAAAACCAAGCTAGTTTTTGTGTAGCTTTGGGAGATAGTACTGAGTACTTGTGAGGAGTTTGTACTATGTATTGCTGCATGTTCTCTCCATTATAATATACAGAATAGCTGAGGGGTTTTCAGCTATAATCTTTCCCCATACATACTGTGTTAATGTGTGTGATGATTTGATGTGCTATCGCTTCTATTCTTTCCGCATGTGACAATTAATTGTAGAAGAGATTATGTGTTATGCATGCAATTCAAAATTGATGTGTGATCGGGTTAATCTCCATTGAATAATTGATTTATTCATATAATTTCTACATGGTATCAGAGCTATATTAATTGTCGAGATCTATTACGGTGATTGCAAACTTATTTCCTCGGACAGAGCCTGCATACGGGCCAGATAGCCTCCGGATTCATCTTTCTTTGGAAAGTGAAAGGTCTGGTAAAAGCCCATGCAGTCAATCTCTGATTTGGAAATAATTTTTTCTCAAGTGTAGATCCGACGCGATTGAGTTATCAGCCGGTGGTGAAATTCGAGTTTGCAGATTTGTGTTCTTGGTGCTGCGGTGAAAATGTCTTTCAACGGGTTGCGACTAGAATATGCCTTAGAAGGCAGTTCGAATTATGTTGCATGGAAGGACCGCATGGAGGCTGTATTAGATGATAATGGGCTGTTGGAATTCGTGGAGAAAGAGATTCCAAAGCCTACTTCTAATGATGTTGTTGTTGTGGAAGCCTGGCGAAAGAAACAAGCAAAATGTCGAAGGATCCTGTTGGAGGGTGTAAAGGATCACATTGTATCCAGCCTGCATGGAAAGGCTTCTCCATATTTAATGTGGAAAGCTTTGACGGATCTGTACCAAAGCAAGAGCGACCAAAGGAAGCTGGCGCTCAAGGATAGACTAAGAAACATCAAGATGGAGAAAGGCGACAACGTCGCAAAATACCTCACGAAGTTCACTCAGTGCAGAGATGAGCTGGGAAGTGTGGGGGTGACTGTCGAAGATGAGGATATGGTGGACCTGGCTCTCCTTGGTCTTCCGAAGGCTTGGCATTCCTATCAGGATAGTGTCAATGGTCGGGAGAAGTTGCCGAGATGGGAGCGACTGTGGTCAGATCTCATGCAAGAGGAGATCAGGAGGACTACTGTGGACTCGATCTTCATCAAAGGTATCCGATGAAGAAGATCGCGCTTCGTCGCCAAAGCAAGGAAGGAGGAAGGGCAAGGAGAAGGCTTCTCAATCCGGTGCGGATGGTAAAGAGCGTGACATGTCCAAAGTGAAGTGTTTTCACTGTCACGATCATGGACATTACGCCACGAATTGCCCAAAGAAGAAGAAGAACAAGCAGGCTGCTGGAGCTGCAGCTGGTGAGGCTCTTGCCTCGCAATTTGAGCTGGACTTCTCATTGATCGCATGCATGTTGTCTAGTGAATTGGGATCGGGGTGGTATATTGATAGTGGCGCTTCCTTTCACATGACGGGAGATGCAAATATTTTCAGTGACTTGGTGGAGAAAGGTCTCCAGATGCATGTTGAGTTGGGTGACGGTGGACGATACAATGCAACCGGCATTGGTACCATAACCTTTCAGAGGGAGTCAGGTAAACTCATTCTTTTACAAGATGTATTGCATGTACCAGGTCTAACAAAGAATCTGATCTCAGTCGCAATGTTAGAGGATAAAGGGTATGAATTTGTCTTTAGAGAAGGAAAAGTTTTCCTTCGGCACAAGGCAACGGGACAAGTCAAGAAGGTTGGGATTCGAGCAAAGAATCTCTACAGACTTGAAGTAGATGGGATGTCTACGGAGCTTCCTACTGTTGGGAAGCAGGAGAAAGACATGCAACTGATGCTTGAGAGGGAGCAAGTTTTGCATGCAGGTGATAGTGAACCTCGGGATGTGGAGCAGCCACAAGAAGAGGATCATGGAGTGGAAGAAACCACTCATGCAGAGAAATTTCGTGCCAGATGGGCAGAGGGAGTGCATGCAGCTATACCACCAGGTGAGAGGTGGGGCGACATGCATGATTAATCCCATGAGGATATTTCTGGGCAGATTCATGAGATGGTGTGGATCTCATGGATTGAACCTGGCTACGAGGTGCCCACAGCGCAGCAGTAGCAAGATCAGTTGGAGTGATGCAGACAGATCAAAGTGACAGTGTCGGATACTGGAGCGCGGATCAGAGTTGACAGCAAGTGCAAGAGTGCATGGGTGCAAGAGTTCAATAGCGCAGTGGTTCCTGATGACATGTGCAGTTGGCCAAGCAGAAGTCAAAGACTTTGATGATAGATGCTAGATGCATCAAGACTGATTGAGTTGTTTGGAGCCTATTCAGTTTCAGAGGAGTTGCAGAGCAGATGCATGGAGTTGCATGGCGCTTGTGAAGGTTGCAGGGCGAATGCATGGAGCTGCATGTCGCATGCAATGACAGTCCTTTCTTGTTGAGAGGGAGTGTTGAAGATTGCAACAAGAAACAGTGAAGGAGGCATCCTGAAACATCTTTCCTGATCCTAGTTGGAAAGTGATCACCAAAACTAGGTGGGGGCCACACAGGTGATTTTTGTCACAAAGTATATTTTTAGAGTATGTCTATTTTTAGACATATAGATCATGGGGTCCTGTATGCAAGATAAGTTATTCTTAGAGTATTGGTCAGTGTTGGTAGCAAAAATAGATGGACTCTATTTTTAATATTTAGGTCGTATTATTTTTTAGATCGCCATTCAAAATATGGAAGTCAAATATTATTTACCCTTAATAATATTTAGACTATAAACAACAGTTTACTCTCTTGGAGCACTTCAGTTTGACCCCCGTAGGTGGGGCATGCAGCTGACATAAGGAAATTCGAATTTCCTATGAGTTAAGTGAGCTATTGCATGTTAGACTTCAGTTAGACTCATGTGGCAGAGTTTTGGTGGAGTTGATTGAGGAGTTAATGGAGGTGGTGTTCTGGTTAACTAGTTGAACTAGTTATATTTAGTTTAACTGGCTAATACACTAGAGATGAGTTGTGTGAATTAAATATTATTTAATTCACTAATTATTAACTCATTATTCAACTAAAGAACACATCAGTTTAACTCAGTGCATGGACAGTTCAGTGGCGACAAGTGAAAGAGGTAGATGAAAGGGTTGAGTTAGCTATCAGTTGCAACATTAGTTGTGCATGAGATTTGCACCACACTTGGAGGAAATTACCAATGAAAATTGCGCAGTTGGAGCCAGTGAGATTCGAACTTGGATCTCTATTTAGACCAACCTTGATTGCGCAATAGAGGCAGGGAAATTAGTGGGTGTGTTTTGAACCTGTGACTTGTTCAAAACCAAGCTAGTTTTTGTGTAGCTTTGGGAGATAGTACTGAGTACTTGTGAGGAGTTTGTACTATGTATTTTCTGCATGTTCTCTCCATTATAATATACAATAGCTAAGGGGTTTTCAGCTATAATCTTTCCCCATACATACTGTGTTAATGTGTGTGATGATTTGATGTGCTATCGCTTCTATTCTTTTCGCATGTGACAATTAATCGTAGAAGAGATTATGTGTTATGCATGCAATTTGAAATTGATGTGTGATCAGGTTAATCTTGGATGAATAAGTGATTTATTCATAAAAATTTTCGCACATAGGGTTTGTTTCTTTGATTTTTGTTTGGTTGATAGGAACTTTCCAGGAAAGAAGGGTTTAAAGTGAGACAAGGTTCAATATGAGACAAGGTCGAGCAAAGAGGATTTTAGGCAACATTCAAGACCATTGGGAAAATGGGAGGCCGTGAAAGGGTTTACTTGCTATTCAATATGAAGGCTTTCAATTGGGAGTCATCTAAAGCATTTGGCTCTTAAAGATGATAGTGTGGCATGAAAGGTAGAAAGAAAGTGAAAGGCAAGGAAACCTCTGAGGTGACCTTTCAGAAATCAGATCCAGGGATAGGACATACCATTGAACAGCATGTGATCCAAAACCTGAAAGGTAAACTCTTTAGACAAGGAACTTTAAAGATTTAGAACACGAAGTTAAAGACCTGAGATCAGAGAGAGACTTTGAACTCTCAATGCTTCGGCCTCCAGCTTAAGGGAACTTATCAGAGTTTAACCAATAGAAAAGGATCCTAGTGAGACAGAAACCAAATTCTAGACCTCCCAGTGTTCCCAATTCATTCAATTAAACCTTAACAAGAACATCTGAAACACTCACCTCATTAATTCATACATCAGCTAGTGATATATCTGACCACTACATTGGTTAAATCAATTGAAATCAATCTTTAGATACACATATAGCAGAAAAAAATTAAAGGCAGGGAGAGCAGAGACATAGGGTACCTATCAAGGGTAAATCCTATGCTAGATTTCTGATGCGTGCCAAAAGAAATGTAATGAAATGAAATAAAACACAGAGATAGAAAACATCACCAACTGCTTTAAATCAGGATCCAAAGAAATGTGCTTGTCATATTAGGAGCAACACCAGTCATGTACAACATTGCCAACAGCTTTGAATATTCAATCTGGATACATCTTCCTCAGCCTATCTTACAACTTCACACAGAGACTTTGTCTCAAGGAAACAAATTGTAAATCTCAGATATCCGATCAACAACCTTTACAATGAGTTCCTTCATGAATTTTATAGATGAAGAGAGCAGAGGAGGTAGGTGAAAAACTAAATGAAGCATTAAAACTCAGAAAAGAAAGAGGGTTGAAGCCCATTCTGTTTAAATTCTGTGCATTTATCTATGGCACTCTTGGGGTGAAAGAGTGGTCTTCTCTAGGCTTCCATTTACTCCGGTATGCCTCTGATATACTTTGGCTACAGTACTCTGTATTACTTTGGTGAATAAACAAAAAGGTAAATAAATGACTATGAAGTCCACCATACTGCATAACAAATGCTCTGATAGCATCAGGACTGTTGTCAGGGTAGAGAACCCCTCTAGAACATGGCATAGAATAAAAACTGCATGGGCACTTCGTCCTTTCATGGGAAAGAACATTCTGCTGACGGTGAAACCCTGTTTGTGTTGTTTTATATGCCCTAGGCCCTATAGGGAGCTCTAAATTTGTCTTTAGTTACTCGATCTAGTACATTTCTTTTCAATTACCAAATTACGGCTTCAAAAATCTTTGATTACCGACATTAAATTCTCTAATCTTTCACTAACATCCTTCGCTGCTCCAGTATTGTCCCTATTTGTGCAATTTGAGCTTTAATGACACCGGAGAGGTTTTGCATTGTTTGAACTCTGTCCTTTGATGAAATTTATGTTGCAGACACCTTTCCGGACATTTTCCTGTAATATCAGGCTCTAAATTCAACTTCTTCTGTGCAATGTGCCACTACAATAGTGCATATGAATCATGGCGGTTTTCCACCTGCCTGTAACCTTGAAAAACACGAAAACACGTTAAGAAAAACACGCATGGGGAGGGTGGTGTGGATGACTGCAAAAATGGCAACGTGGCATGGATGAAGAATATGAATGCAGAGGATACTGTGGAGGAACACAGTGGATCAGCGGGAGATGCTTTGGAGGACAGCGAGGTGGAAATTTTAACGTAAAACATTAAAATTTGACCTTTGAATGAATTATAAAGGGGATGGAGAAAAAAGTGATGAAAACACGTGGAATGGGTGACGTGGTGGGACCCGGTCAATTACGGGGCATGGATTTAGTCAAGTGCATCTGATCTCAGGAGGAGATCGACGGCTGAAAATGCATCGCGGGGCGATGGACAGTGTGCCAAGGGTCGTGTTTGCCTTGGTTATCGTTCGAGCACCTTGGGGGTGCAAACACCGTCGGATGGCTAGACACAGATCGGACAGTGTACAAAAATATCGCGCCGGATATGTGGACGAACATTAACGCGCGATGGAGGGTGGTTTCTAAACAACGATCGGTGCCACGTGTCCTACGGTGAGTGGAATCACTCCGAAAAAAAAAATACCACCAGCCCTTCGAAGGCGGTGCGATGGAAACCGACGGGTTTAAACAGTTCTTTGGTGTGGGGACCACCGAGGCGGGTGAACTTGATACCATTGATTCAGCGGGTTAAATGGACATTTGTGATGCGATCGGGCAGTGAAAAGGGGTGGGGACCATGGGCGCGATGGGATTGTGAAGACCGTTAGATCTGTGTAGATCGACGGCGGACCTTGCCCTCGATACACATTTGTGACAAGCACTCTTCAGGCTAGTACCAGGTTCTAGCGCCCGAGTCACGTGGGGGGGGGGGGGGAATTAAGGGGGCGAGCCTGAAGGGGCTGGGCCTTAATATAAGGTGGAAAGTGGGTTTTTGGGCCCTTTTAACACTTTTTAAGGCTAGGAAAAGGTAACGATAGAGGGAAAAAGGGGAAAATAGGTCAAATATGGGGTATGTGTAGGATTTATAAGGGATTTTGGGAGGATTTGGAGGGTAAGAGGAGAATTTTGACAAGGGGGAAAAAAGGGTTAAAATGGGGCATTCTGCAGGGATACAAGGGGCAAATGTAGGCCTTTTGGAGCACAATTTTTTGCAATCAGTGAGACTTTTTGGATGGATACAGAAGTTAGGATCTTTAAAAAGGAAGTGGACAGACAAAGGCTTCAAGGAAGAGAGATTTTCATGGGAAATGTATCTCTTGAAGGCTCATAAACAATTTAGCCACCTGTTTGCTTGCCAAAAATTTCATAGGTGGCTAACATGATTCACCTGCTCATTCTGCCTGTCAGTATGTGGATGATATGCGGTACTAAATTGAATTTGGGTACCTAAACCTTCAAATAGAGATTTCCAAAATGTAGAGGTAAATTTCACGTCTTTGTCAAAGATGACCACCCTAGGTATACCATGTAAACATAATATTTCCCTCATAAAAATGTCAACAATTTGAACTGTTTCATATGTGAATTGTACAAGAATAAAATGTGTTGTTTTTCTTTGTTTTTCCACCACAACCATCACTGAATCATTTTTCCTTTTTTATCTAGGTAGGCCTATTATAAAATCTAAGGTGATGACTTCCCACTTCCATTCTGAAATGGGAAGAGGGTGAAGTAACCCTGAAGGATGTTGGTGCTAAAATTTAACTTACTGGTACACTAGACATTTAACGAGATAATTTGTAATATCCTTCATCATACTAGGCCAAAAATATCATTTCTTAATGGCAGAAAATATTTTTTGGTATCTAGGATGGGCGATGTAAGGGCTTTTATGGAATTCTTCTAGAATCAAATGTTTAACAACTAACTGTTTTGGTACATACACCCTTCCTTCGTATGTTAGCAACCCTTATCGCTTTATCTCATAATCAGTTGTTTTTTCATATCTGCTAATTTGTTGAGTCTGGTTCACAGAAACTCATATTCGGGGTCCCTTACATCAAATTTATTAATCTGATCAGAAAATTTAATTTCTAACTAACTAAAAGAAAATTCATATACACAATGCCACCTCTGGCTTAAATAATGCATCTACTACCCGATTCTCCTTCCCTTTTAAATGCTTAATGTAAAATTAGAATTCACTCAAGAACACACTCTAACAGGCTTGTCGCACATTAAGATTAGGCTGTTTGAATTTTTTTGTTAAACTAATATGATTAATCATTAGGATGAACTTCTTACCTAAGAGGTAATGCCTTCAAATTTTTAAAGCGTGAATCATCACCGTTAGCTCTAAATCGTAGGTTGAGTATTGTTGTTCATGTTCCTTTAGCTTGCATGATACATATGCTATTACCTTAACCTCTTGCATCAACATCCCCCCGATTTCTTCCTAGCACACATCTGTGCAAACTACATATTCTTTGTTAGGGTTATCAATTTTCAACACCGGAGTCGTAGTCAACAGGTGCTTCAACTGGTAAAAGTTGCATTGGCACTCTGGTGTCCACTGGAATGCCCTTCCTTTTTTCTGTAAAGACGTAATAGGGTAAGAAATATTTGAAAAATCTCCTATGAACTGGAAATAGTAACTGGATAAGCCCATGAATGACCAAATGTCTGCCACATTTTTAGGGACTGGACAATCCAAGATGGTCTAATTTTTTTTGGATCTACATCGATTCCTTCTGAATAAATAACATGCCCCAAATACTAAATACGGTCCCTATAAAAATCATATTTACTAAATTTTGCATACAATTGATGGTCTTGTAAGGTTTGCAATACCATTCTCAAATTTTATTTATGTTCCTCTTAATTTCTGGAATAAAAGAGAATATTATCAACAAAGATGAGAAAATTTTTATCTAAGTAAGGGTGGAAGATGTCATTCATTAAACTCATGAATGTGGCAGGGACGTTGGTAAGTCCAAATGGCAGGACTACAAACTTGTAATGACCATAATGTGTTTTGAAGGTTGTCTTATGTATATCTTCCTCCTTCAATTTGATCTAATGATAACCTGATCATAAATCTATCTTAGAAAAAATGATGACACATTTAACCTGATAAAATAGATCATGAATTCTAGGCAACAAATATCTATTTTTAAGTGTTAGTTTGTTTAATTGTAGGTAAACATTGCATAATCGTAAAGTTCCATACTTCTTCCTAACGAACAACACATGGGTTCCCTGTGGTGATACACTCAGGTGAATGTATCCCTTGTGCTTTAGTTCCTGTAAATGCATCTTAACTTCAGTCAGCTTAGGAATACTCATCAGATAACATTTTTTTGTTATAGGGGCTTCACCGGGAACTAATTCAATATTTAAATAAATGCTTCGCTTGGGGGGTAATCCTAGTATTTCCTCAGGAAATAAGTCCATAAATTCTTGGATAATAGGTATATCTTCCGTATCAATTTATTTCTCCTGACTATTTGAATACCCAACTTGTACAATGTAAATTTGGTAGCCCTTCCTGAGGCATTTAACCAATTGGGTGGTTATAATAGGCCGCAACTAAATGGGCCTTTTAATCTCTTAAGTTTATTTCCTTATGCCTTCTTCAATGAGGAAGATATTAACTTTATCCTTACAATTTACCAAAGACTAGTGCCCTTCTAACCAATCCATACCTACTAACAAATCATACGATCCTAGAGGTAACATGTTTAAGTTTACTTTAATTTGTTGTTTATCTATATCAATAGAACAATTTTAAAACTTTGAAGTTACTTTTCTCTTAGCCCTAGTAACTAGTTGAACTAACCAGGGGTCTCTAAATTCACTGATAGATAATAGACATAATTCCACTATTTTTGGATTGATATAGCTTAAACTAGCATGTGGATCTATCAGAATTGAAACAACATGGTTAGATATCTTACCTTCCAATTCTATCATTGTAGGTTGATATTCCACCTAGTGATCCTCCAATGTAGCATTAATTTTTGGTATAATCCTCGTTACCTCTCCCATTGTAAAAGATTCTTGAATATTAGGAGCCTGCTCCACTCTGACTCGGTGTAGACAATTTTTATAGTAATGGGGTTATTTGCAACCCCAACACTGTAAAGGTGGTTTATGTGACTAATTAGGCTATGGTTTATTCAACACTTATGTCTACTTAGGTTCGAATAGTGACCTAGATTTAAATTGGTTTTCCCCACAATACTTATTTTGATGCCCCTTTTGGACACCATTAATACTAGCAGTTCGCCCACTCTTGGTATTATGGAAAATTCTTGGCCCGTTTTTATTAAATTTTTCACCCATTTGTTTCATTTGTTGATAGTGAAATTGGGCCTTTTGAATTGCTTCATCCATGGATCTAGGATTATCGAACTCAAACCTTTCTTTCATAAATGCAGGTAGGCTACAGATGAAAAATTGTAACTTAGCTTTCTCCTCACAAATGTAGGGAACATATCTCAGTGAGGAAGTGAATTTTGTTACAAATTTTTCCATAGACAGTTGCCCCAACTTGAGGTTGTGGAATTCCCTTGCTTTCTCATCATAGAATCACTTGGTTAAATACTTATCCTTAAAATGTTTCTGGATGACTACACATGTCACTTATTTCTCTTCAATGCATCGAAAACCCTTAATTTCCTCCCACCATAGTGTCTCCTTTCCTTGCAACTGGTCAATTATCTATCTAGCCTTTAAATTAGGGTTATATTCATAAATTTGGAAATATTTATTAATGTTTATTAATCAAGCCTCTCCAAATTCCTCTTTTTCACCATAAAATGTTGGGGGTTTAATTAATTTTTTAAACTCCCCCTATAATCCCACATTTTTCCCTTTATTTTCTTTTCTACCTATATCATTATCCGATTCTTCACCATTATCATATCGGCCTCCTCCTGTTTCAGAATGGTTCTCTCTTTGTGGATGTGTTTCAGTCTTATGTTCATCCTCTGGGTTGGGATTCTAATTTTCCTTGATCAAGAAATCAGAGAGGCTCTTCAAGATTTTTTTCTTGCTCTAGCCCCGATATTTCATTATCTGCTCTCAGGTTAGTCATTTCCTCTCGTAGTTGCTGAAAATTTTCCAATAACATTGCATTGGAATTTCAATATTCTTATCGTAACTGTACCCACATTTATAGGTTTCCCCCAGTCCTTCGCTCCAGTCCTATTTCCATAGAAGTTCTAGCTAAAGGTGTAATGCTTGTTCCTCTCCTCATTCTCTTGGAGTTCACTCTCTATGCACATATAAAAAATTTTGTTACTACTTAATTTCCCAAACAAGCCTCAATGTTGAACTTGGTTTGCTCAAATACCAATTGTAACATGTATAAATACTCCACTCAGCAATAACTAAAACAAAAATACTTGCGTACTAATATAACTCTCTACACAGATACCAACATGATATTTATCATTACATATAGGTTTAGATTACATTGTTCTAACCACTATAGGAATTAGCATATATTAATTGAACATATATGTGTACACATGTATCATTGGTTACTTTTTTTGGTTTATTAACATAGATGCAAGACTTTCTCTGAATCTTTGGATTGATATATGTATGAGACTATGTTTCAAAAGTTGCTTCATTTCCCAAGGCACTAGTTGTACTTTATAGTTTCCTCCTCTCATGTGCACCATGTGTACCCCGCGATCCTTCTTGATGCTTTGCTCCATGTCGTCAATCTGCCGCTATGCCCATCCGACAGTCAATGCATTTCAGCAATGGTTGAGTAACCACCCAACCCAACCTCTTTGGTTTTTGGTCATTTGCAATCCCTCCCACCCTGTCTCACCATTATGCAACGACATTCTCTCCCCAAGGCTTTGTCCATATTTCTTGACGTAAATTGAGTAAACAATCTATTGCTTCTTGAATAAAATTGTGGTCGACATCACTCTGTTGCTAATAGATTCTTGAAATGATGATTTAAGGTGGCCCGTCACTTCAATGAGGGTTATCTTCACATGAATAAGGGAGATGACCCTTCTCTACTTCAAAGAAGGTGTTTTGTTGCTAAATAAGTTACATCCTCCAGAACACCATACCTGCTTTTAGGGTTAACAATTTTAACCTTTTTTCTATATCTCCATAGGTCTCGGCCTTGGTCGAGTTCTAGTTGCTAGTTCATATACATTTCTTCCATTTTCGACTTTACCTTAGTAATTTAAGAAATATGATGTTTATTTTTCAGTGACTTTTCTAACCTTTGGCATTTGTTTCAGGTGAAACCCCTTTCCTTCTTTTTTCTCCAATTTGAAAGGATTCTTAGGTTGTTTCTGCTTGTGGCAGAAATTGACCCGTGCCTTCAACCTACCTCTTACCAGGTGCCTTCTCACATAAGTCCAATATGGAATTTCATGGGGTTTTAGAGGGTTTTAAGGGTTTAATATCGTTATGCCACCCGAATGAGTTTTCCAACCCTTAGGGGTTTCATAGATAGGGTTGTGTATCCTGTTTTCGTTAGGTTCTATGAAATTTCCAAGAACCATATAATTTATGAATTATGTTGGATTATTAAACTCCATTTTAAGTTATTTTACTTGTCTTCAAGTGACCTTCTGTGGCTAATTTTTCACTACAAGGGTTCTATGTACTCTGATAATTTATTTTTAATATGATGGAAGAATGAGTTTTTTCGTTGCAATTTATTTTAATTTTTGTACTTGTATATAATTTTCATATGGAATTTCTGTAAAGAAAAATCCATATATCACTCATGTAGTTTATAATTGTTTGGCTATCCATTTGAAGGGAAAAATTATTATGATGTATTTATGTTTGGTTTCCACTAGTCTATGAGTTCAGTATCAGGCGTTCATACCAGACCCTGGGCTTCTAGTTCTTCCAGTCTGTCCCTAGGTCCAAAATGACACCCTGACAATGTCGCGTTGGTTGCAATTTGTAGATTTCAGTGTGATAACCTTTTTAATTGATTTTTTGTTTGTCTATCAAAACTATGATCCTATGTGCGACTAGAATAATTTTATGCTTTCAGCATGTGGAAAAACCTCCCTCCAACCACTTCATTAGTAATACTTGTACATTATAAGAAAGACTAAAACAATATATCAGAATTTAGTTTCCTATTCCTTTGCATTTTCTTTACTATTTATACATTATCACTCACACATAGAAAAATCATTAAAGACTTTAAACAAATAATTATTCTTACTGGTCACTTATTTGTTTCTCAATTGTTCTAGATAGTTTCACTGGGAGAGACCTCTCCTCCCAACCTTGAGACCTGGAAATTACGTTCTGTCTTCCCCTGTGACTTTCACTATCAAATCAGTTATCATAAAATCGCCTTCGATGTCCAAACTAAAGACATCAAGGCCTCCTAGTCCAGTCTTCTTCTAACAACCATTATCAGGTGTTGGGCTTCTAGTAGCTCTTAGTCCAGCTCCAAAATAACCCACAGGCAGTGTCGTGCCTTTTTCCTCTTCTTTTCCCTTCTCCTTTTTATCCCTCTTCTTTCCACTGTGATCTCTCTCTCCAGGGCAAGACAACCAAAACAAGAAAATGAAACAAATGTCCATAACTTTTTGATAGTTAAATTGCATTTCGGGTCTTTCCCATGAGACTAGCACAATTTTTTTTTTCTTTAAACTTTAAACAAGTCATTATTTTTTTGAATATTCCGAGCATTTAGTCATCCTTAATTAATCAATTTACTAATTACTCAGTTCTGGTGAAGTAAATGTAAAAGAAAAATCAACACCAAATATAAGATCTAGAGTGTTACATAACACTAAAAGACTTGCTAAATCTATAATTAAGATAAATATATATTAATATTATTACATTCTAATCTAACTATCTTGTTAAAATATCTCAATTAACAAAAACCCATCTACCACCGCATAAAATTTTCATTTTTATTTGTAACATGAATTAATACATTTTGGGAAAAAATACAACATAACACATATTAATATATAATCACATTAATATTAAAACTATGCTTATAATAAAAAATGATAATATTAATTTTATATAAAATTATACTTTACATGAATTATTTATAAAATATTTTATTAATTATTAGTAAAATTAAAATAGTATAAAGATAAAATTAAATTTTAGAATTTTAAATATTTATAGTTATAATATTTATTTATTGTAAAGTATATTTTAAATGTGTAATCTAACTAATAGATGATATAATTTTTTTGTTTTAATCTAATAATATAATTTCTAGAAATATGGAGATTTCTTGTTACTTAAAATGCATTTTTAAATTCAACTGTAAAAAAAAGTTTTTGAGTCATTCTAAGTGTGTAAATTAAGCAACTTAAACTTATGATTCTTAAAAATTTGTATTGTATTTAGAGTTCTCTAATGAGGCCACAATTTTTCTCAGAAAATAGTGGAAATTCCAATAATATTTTGAAAAAAATCCAATAAAATTTTGTGGAAATATGAGTTACAAATGTCAAGCTTTAGGATCTTGGGTGCTCCACTATTCTTCCTGGTGTTGAATACATTTTTCACCATAAAAAAAACTATTCAAACACTCCAACAATCAGATTTTTTGAAAATTTTATAGCTGGATCCCAAAAAAAAAATTAGCCTCTCTAGACAACACCAATCAAATCTATTTTGGATAAAATTAACTAAAAATAGTGCATGGAAAAGTGTCATTTTGTGTATTAATTAGACTATGTTATTGTAATTCCAATCCATTCACTTTTTAATTAATTTAATTAATTAATTCATACTTTATATTTCTATCCTAGAGCTATCTTAACTCAGGATTTATCAAGTACAAAGAGGGATCAAATATCCCAAGTTGAAAATCTCTTTCTTGAGTGTAAAACTTGAAAACAAGTTTGCACCTTGAGATATTTGATCCCTCTAGATGCTTGATAAATCTAGAGTTAAGATATATATATATATATATATATTCTTGTCATTGAAGCCATTTGATTTCATTGATTATTCATGGCCAAAAGACTAATTATAAAAGAGTCTTCACACTCTTAAATAAACACTACACAAGAATATCAATGGAAAAACAATGGGTTGTCAAACTTGGAGCCCAAAATGATTAAATGGTAAACTAAATTTATGACCTTAATTTTACCTTAACTACAATAACAATATTTATAAGCATTAGTCCTTGCTCTTTACAAACTAGAAAATAGACAGGTCCTACTTACAAAAAAAAAAAAAACAATTTTTTTTTCATTGGAATTTTATGCAATTTTAATAGGCTACATTAAAGAATAATACCATGGGAAAAACCATGAGACATCAAAATCAGTCTGAAAACCACTAATAATTTGACTGAGACAAAATATATGCATAATGACTTTGTTTATCAAGGCTGCAATTTTGCCTGGAAGACCATCTTCACAAGAAACAGACCATATTGTTTTTCAAAAAAATTGACAAAGTGTTTTAATCATTTTTTTATAGTGAAAATGTATTCAACACCATTAAAAACTTTTGGGCATCCAAAACCATGAAGATATATAACTCTAAATCAGATTTCCCAAAATTTCTACAAAATTTTGTCAAAATCATATTGGAATTTCAACTATTTTCCATAAAAAATATAGCCTTATTAAATTACTTTTTAAAATAACATAATCTAACATTACAACATTTTTTCCATACTAAACTAGAAAACACTTTTCAATACAATTAATTCATTCCTATTTTATATATTATTTTATTTATTTGTTCACTAATACCCTACATCAAATTCTCAATGGAACCGCTAACGACACATTCTTTAGTGACATACATTAACTTACATATTTTTGGATGTGGACTTGAAAAGACAATTTCAATCTCATTAGGAGGTATTTTTCTTTCATATTTGTTTACACCCTCTTACCAAATATTTTTAACCTATATTTTATATAATGGATGGAATTTTCAATTTTCTTAGTTTTTTTTTTTAAATAATTATAAAATTTATTATTTATATTATTATAATTTTTTAATATATATGTGACAATTTCAGGATAATTTTGTTTTATTGTAAATATTTAACATATTTTGACTATAAATTAAAAGGCTTAAGAATTGGGATACAAATTTTAGAGTTTCAGGAAGGACGTTGCTTCAGATTGAAGGAAGTTTGACTTGTTTTATGATATCTATGAATGAATAATGTATATTGTTTAAATTGGGCTGATAATATCAATTAATGGAGATGGGAAAGAGGTTAGAGGAACCATGCTTACCTTGGATAAATTCACAAGGAAAAAATGACAACAATGAATGGTGATGGACTGCACAAGAAGGAGTGATAGCATGAAGTCAACAAACAGGAATTGGAAGGGAGAGTTGACACAACAACATCCCATTGACTACTTCAATAAAAAACCACCATGACCGAGCTAAAAGGATAGGTGATAGAATGTCTACCACACAATCTAAATAGTGGCAACATGCACGAGGAAGGGAGATCATTCTAGAAGGCCATTTTTCTTTCTCACGCATTGAGGAGAGAAAGGGAGAACACAAGGGGCATTGGCGAAGAAAATATGAAGAAAAATCTCAAGAATAGGATTGGAGAAGGTATATTTGTGCATTAGAGGAAGAAAATCCATAACACATAAAGGAAAAAGAGAAAAAATCTATGTGCTACTATTAGAATGCAAGGAACATAGCAAACCTTTGATTGAGCATTGGGAGGTAGAAGAATATCTCTTAGGTGAGGACAATAGTCTCTAGATTCTTTGTAATACTGTAGAGTGTAGATGGTTTTTTTATATTCCCTTTCCAACTTGGGTGGAAGCCCGTTCCTTGGATTCTTGGTAAGGAGAATTCTTTAGACCCTTCTACTTGTTTTCTTGGTTTTGTAGTGGGTTATGGATTCCTAGAATTGCATGGAACCACTGTGCAAAACGTATGCATTGAGAGTGTTTTACATTCGGTGGAGCATTGGGAGGAGATAAGAATATCTTTCAGGCGAGGGAAGTAGTATCGAGATTCAATTGTAAGATTGGAAGGTTGAGATGGTTTTCTCTCCATTTGCTTTCTAGCTTGGGTGGAGGCTTGTTCCTTGGATTCTTGGTAAGGAGAGTTCTTTAGATCCTACTCTGCTTGTAATTTTGTTTTTATAGTGAGCTCTGCTTTCCCTTGTTGAATGAGGGTGAAGGTGTAGCCTCTGGATTTTCTTGATGAATTTAGGGTGGAGGTTTAGCCTTTGTATTTCCTGTAGAAATTAATTGTAGACTCAATATTGCTCATGTAATGTTGTAAAACATAAGACTCAAATCTACTCTACTCATTCATGGAAAGAAATTCACGATTGAGAAGCAATATCAAAATCATGCATCATGATTCAACACACATACATGAGGATATATCTAGGGAAAAGAAACTTCTCAAATCCTCTTCCTATATGTATTGAATTATTCATAAAATAGAGAAGAAATACAATGCTTGCTCAATCTTGAGCAACCTCTACATAAGTTTAATCTATCTCACTTCCTCAAAGACTAACTATGTCCAATACTTAGCCAATTTTCCTGCCTTTCAATCTTTCATTTCCTTGTGTTGTTTCCTTGGGAAATAGCTCCTATTATTTAGGGAAATTCCTCTTTCATAACTGCATAATCCCTATAGGCCCTTCTGTGATTGCATGCACCACCTGTACAACTTGGATAATTATATAATTGATAGTACACTTCCCTTGAACTCAAATATCAACTGGGTAACTAGAATTTCATGCATGAATAAGTTAATTTAGGTTGATTGATTAGTTAACTGGTTGAAAATTGAAGTTGCACCCCACTGCTAGACCTCCTACTAGTTCCTCCAACAATTGGAACTAGTTTTACTGACCTTAACTCAATTTAAATGAATTAAATTGTTATAACTGAAATTAAATGCAACCTAGGCTCCTAAAATTTAGGAATCATTGTACAAAACTCAGGTTAGGCCCTCAAATTGAATTAACTAAGATAACCGAGTGATAACAACTTAGTTAACTCATTCACCTTGTCTTGTGATGTGGAATTCTGATTTTCTCCTAATTTAATTCAAGGGAAAATTAAATCAGGATTTTCTTGTTGCCATTTTTCAACACTCCCTCTCAACAAGAAAGGGATTCACATCTACACTGATACATCGCCTTTGGAATGTACTGAATGCAACACTTATCACTATTGTTGTTGCTACTGCAACTTCTGAAACTAAGAAGCATACATAAAAATAAATTAAAAAATCATTGAATCAATCTACAACTATCTTCTGGGAAAACTATGATGTTGTTGACTCTGCTACTGAGCCTCTTGGTTTATTGTCAACACTGATCTACACTACTCAACATCTAATTGAGATTGATCCTCCTGCTACTGAATATTATGGGGCCCCTTAGCAAGGTAATGACCCATGAGACAAAAAACACCTCAATGGACCCTGCCCAAATTTCTGCAACTCTATGGACTATTTCTTCACATCGCCCCACCTCACACCTAGAGGTATGGCTACATGTGCTCTCTCTTCCAACTTGTCTCAAAATATATGCCTACTGGAGGTATCTACTTGAGTGGATGTTTCCACTTTGTCTCCTCTCTGCTTCTCCAATTGTGGCTGCTCCACAACTTGTTGAGGTTGCTTCTAAGGCTCCGTTTTGAGAGGTAGATCATGCTCCCTCTCAACCACCAAGTCTCTAAATTTTTCCTTTCTTTTCAAGGATTTTCATGCATCTTTGACCTCAAGTGCATATAGGTTCTTGACTCACACATCGATCTGCTTCACATGTCTCGTGGCGATGTGTCTAAGGAAAACCTTCCCTTTGCTGAATATCACATCTTAGCCACGATCTTCGAATACCGTGATGGAAAAAATATTCTTCTTTAGTCCCAACACAAACATCACATTCTTGAGTCTGAGAGGGGAGCCAAACTCCCTCTAAAAGTAATTGTACCAATATCGGTCACGCTATACCTTCCATCATCTCCAAACTCTTTGTTCTTCTTTAGGTATTTCTCCTCCAAGTCACTGAAGAAATCACTATTCCTCGTAATCTGGAATGAGGCACCGCTGTCTAGATACCACATGATTCCCATTACTGTGTTCACCATGCATGCAATGAGAGTAAAATAAAGCTCAAATTATGAAGATAGAGCTTCACCTGCTGCTGCTACTATAGGCTCCTTCTTCCTTACCTTCTTTTGTGGACATTTCGTGGCATAGTGCCTGAATTCATGACAGTGAAATAACTTGATATTGGACAACTCTTTCTTCTTTCCCTCCTCACCTTGGGACTTATTTCCCTTGGATTTCTTTCATTTTCTTACTAATTCAACGTCCTCTTCCTCTTCTTTGGATGAGGTCCCATATTTGTTATCCCGTCTTATTTCTTCCTACACTAGATTAGACCATAATCTCTCCCAACTTGGTAGTTTATCTCTACCATTCACGAAATCTTGATAATTGTGTCAGCTCTTCGAAATACCCAACAAAGCTAGAGCTACCAAATATTCTTCTGGAATAATAACACCAACCTTGCCAAGCTCATCATGTGCTAGGTCCCTATAATAATAGTGTATCCCCTCATTGATATTGTTAATATAACCTCTTTATTGTTATTGTTGTGCCCATGTAGTCCCCATATTTGTGTTATTGTACCCCATATAAGCCCACTATTATTATTGTTGTGCCCTTACATTATTATTGTTATGTCGGCTAGGATTACATTGTGACCCATTAGACTCCTATATATAGAAAGGAGGTTTTGTCATTTGTATCATCAAATAATTGTTCATTTATGTAACTTAAAGGAGGTTTCCCCCTCAAAGAGGCTAATTTCTAAGACAATGATATATCTTTTCTTCTATTTTGTGAGTTGGTTGCTTAACGTTTGGTATCAGAGTCTTAGATTCTAGGGTTTTTTCTACTGCAAATAGGTCATCTTGGAATTGTAACTATAATTTTTTTTCTACAAAGGTTCAGAAGCTAAAAACAAAAACCATTTGAGATGAAATCATGAGGAACTTTGTGTAAACATTTGCGATCTCGGTTCGCTATATTTTATGAGATATGATCTGAGGAAGTTATGGTTTTTTCAGGCTCCAAATAGGTGGCTGAGGGAAAATCATAATAAATTCCGTTTCAGACATCGGATTAGAATTATGTAAAAAGCATCTGAAATAACAGGGACTGTAGTTTCTTTTGTATCTATTTCAGGGCTGATGGTCAAAACAATGACACTTGGCACACCGTACAAGTTTTCTCTGCTGAACCAACCCATAATTAGATCATTGTGGAAGTTTGGGCATAACTTTATCTCAAAGAATCCAAATAAGATTTGACCTGTGGCATTAGAAATAATATTCAAAGGGCTACCACCAGACCGAAATTTAGATCTTGGAGATATGAAATTACATAGTTACAACTGTTTCAATATCGAGCTCCTAAAACCAAGAAAAATGTGTGTATTTAAAAAAAAACAATTGCATAACTTTTCTTTGAAAAATCAATTTGAAGTGATTCCAAGGGCATATTGAAGCATAGATATCAGTATTGAGTTCTAAAATTCCTCCCAAAAATAATTCCACACCCATTAAGCCCTCTAAAATCTCTAATATGACGCATGAAGAGGAAGAAGTGCAACATGATATATCAAAATTACGAGACGAAGTGCAACAAATTTCACTTTCGCAAAAAGTAACCAAAAATGAAATGGAATGTATGATGGATGGTTTGAAGAAAGGCGTGGAAACTAAGATGGATGGTTTGAAGAATGGAATGGAAGCTAATATGGATGGTGTGGAAGATAAGATGGATGACATTGAAGCTAATATCAATGATATAGAAGGCAACATGGAAGATTTGGAGAAATACATGGAAGGTTTGAAGGAATATTTGGCAAAGTTGTTACAATAAAAGATTCCTAATGGAGAAAAGGTAGTAGAGGAAACTCACGATGAGAAAAAAATAAATTTTAATCATGATTTCATAGACTCTAATGTTGGATTGAAGACCCACCATATTCCAAAGATCGATATGGGGAATTTTGATGGCAAGGATCTTGTAACATGGATACTACAGATGGAGCAATACTTTGATCTGCATAATGTGAAAAAAACAAAAGAGGTACACATTGCAACTTTATATTTAGAACCTAATATATTTGTATGGTATCTATGGTTTTTCTCTCGTAAACAAAATTTCACTTGGTCAATTTTTACGGAGGAAATGATAGCACATTATGAGGATACAAAGAGAAACACCTTCTTTATCCAATTGATAAATCTCAAACAAAAGGGTTCAATGGTAGAGCACATTGAGGACTTCCAAAAATTGAATATAAGGGTAAAGGATATTCCAAAGGAGCACATGATTGATGTATTCATAGATACTTTAAAGGGTAAAATCAAACATGAGGTTCACCTTTGGGAACCTGATTCATTGGAGAAGGAATTCAGGTTGGAAAGAAAAATTATGGCGACAATGAAGCCTACCACTCACAAGTATGAAGATGGAAGTGTTTCTACTCCTAGATTTCCACAACATACAAGGTTGACACCACAAAAATTGGAAGAAAAAAGAGAAAAAGGGTTTTTGTATAGTTGTGATAGCAAATACACTAAAGGTCATAAGTGTGCTGAGAAGAAATTATTTTAAATAGATTGTGAAGAGGAGGAAGAAAAGGAACATGAAACTCAAAAAGAAGAGGATATACACCAGCAACCAACCATAGAGGAAGAAGAAATGAATCCAACCATAACTTGTAATGCATTGGTAGGAATTACCACTCCTCAAACTCTCAAGATAGAAGGAAATACCAAGAAGAAAAATGTAATTGTGTTTATTTATTCGGGTAGTACCCATAATTTTATTCATTGTAAGGTAGCCAAGAAATTTAATTCCTTCCTATACCAAGCACCAGAGTGTCAAGTGATGGCTGCAAATGGAGGAACTATAAATTTCTCTGGAAAGTGCCATACTATCAAGATAACCATGTGATAATATGTATTGAATAGTCCAATGTTGTCCATTTCAATGGGTGGTGTTGATGTTTTACTAGGAGTACAATGGTTACAATATTTGGGGATGATAGTTTTTAATTTTCAAGAAATTTTCTTGAATTTTTTGTCGGAAGGAAAGGAGGTTGAATTATTGGGTATCGCACGGAAGCCAGGAAATATAATCTGCTCTAATGTCATGATAAAGCTTTTGAAGAAATAAAAACGAGGTGTAGTTGCACAATTATGCTCACCATAGGTTCAAACATCAAAATCATCTATTTCTCCATATCTCCAAAGATTATTGGACAATCATTCCAAGGCATTTGAGACTCCCAAAGGAGTCCCACCTATTCTTGATCATGATCATGATATTCATTTGATTTCAAGAAGTGTTCCTCCAAACATCAGGCCTTACAAATATCCTTATGCTCAAAAGAGTGAGATTGAACGTATGGTTGTAGAAATGCTAGAGGCTGGTATAATTCAACCTAGTCAAAGTTATTTCACTGCTCTAGTATTATTGGTGCACAAGAAGGATGGATCATGGCGTATGTGTCCGGATTATAGGGAGCTCAAGGAGCTCACTATTAAAGATAAATTTCCCATCCTCACCATTGATGAATTATTGGATGAATTACATGGAGAAATTTATTTCACCATGATGGATCTTTGTTCTGGATATCATCAAATTAGAATGAAGATTGAAGACATTTCAAAAACAACATTCAAAACTCATGAAGGTCATTATGAATTTTTGGTCATGCCTTTTGGCCTTATTAATGCACCTTCAACATTTTAAGGTTTGATGAATTCCATTTTCAAACCCTTCCTTATAAAAATTGGGTTATTATTTTTTGATGATATACTAATCTACAACAAGTCTTGGAAGGATCATGTTCAACATATTGACAGGGTGCTCAAACTATTGGAGGAGAAACAATTATATGAAAAAACCTCCAAATGTTTTTTTGGAGTATAGGAGGTGGAATATTTGGGTCATATTGTATCTCATGAGGGTGTTAAGGTAGATCCTAAAAAAATTAAATCCATTAAGAAATGGAAAATCCCCACAACCATAAAGCATCTTCGAGGATTTCTGGGCTTAACGGGGTATTATCGCAAGTTTTTTAAGAAATATGGGAGAATATTGGCACCTCTAACATCATTACTGAATAAAGTTGCATTTTCTTGGACTCCATAAGAAACTAAGGCATTTGAACATATTAAAGAGGCAATGTGCCAAGCACTGGTTTTAGCTATGCCATACTTCACAAAAAAAATTATTGTGGAATGTGATGCCTCAAGAAATGGAATTGGTGCAGTTTTAATGCAAGAAGGAAGACCCATTTCTTTTGAAATTCGTCCAATCAAAGGAAAGTATTTACATAAACCTATTTATGAGAAGGAAATGTTGGCAATACTACATGCACTAAAGCAATGGATACCTTACCTAATTGGAAGACACTTCAAGGTAAAAATAGATCATGGTAGTCTTAAATACTTTTTGGAACAAAGATTGTCTTCAGAAGAGCAGCAAAAATGGGTCACAAATATGTTGGCTTATGACTTTGAAATCATCTACAAAAAAGGGAAGAAAAATGTTTTTGCAGATGCACTCTCAATAAAGGATGAGGATTTGGAAGCATTTATTTGTGTCATTTCTATTATCCAACATGAGTGGATAACCGAAGCAAAGGATGAATGGAAGAATGATGAAGAGGTGTGGACACTCATTCAAAATTTGCAGCAAGATTCTAGTACATCTAAAACATTTAGCTGGAAAAATGATTCATTATGGTACAAAGGTCGCTTATATCTTTGTAAAAATTTCCAACTCAAACAAAATATTCTTTTGGAATTGCACACCTTTCCCTTAGGAGGGAAATCGATATTTTTTAAAAATTACCACGAGGTCAAGAAGGAATTTTTTTGGGATGGCCTTAAATATTATATTCAATTTTTTTTGGCAGAATGTTTGGTTTGTCAACAAAATAAAGTCGATAAAATTAAGACCCTAGGTCTGTTACAACCTTTATCCATTCCAAGACAATGTTAGAGGAGTTTCAATGGATTTTATCACAGGTTTACCTAAGTCCGAAGGAAAGGCAGTCATCATGTTGGTATTTGATAGACTTACCAAGTATCCACACTTTTGTGCATTATCTAATCCATTTAAATTTAGTACAGTTGCTACTGCAATTATGGAAGCAATTCAAAAGCTACATGGAAACCCAAAGATCATTGTAAGCGACAAAGATCCCATTTTTACAGGAATTTTTTGGATGGAATTATTTTCTTATTTGGGTACTCAATTAGCTCATAACTCATCATATCATCCTCAATCTGATGGGAAAACTAAGGTAGTGAACAAATGTTTGAAGGCAATATTCGTTTCTTTGTATCTGATAAACAAACACAATGGGTCAAGTGGTTACCTTTGGTTGAATGGTGGTATAACACTTCCTTCCATACTACAACAAAAATGACCCCATTTATGGCACTTTATGGATATCATCCACCATCCATCATATCATATTTAAGAGAAAATTCTAAGGTTCAACTAGTGGAATATCACATCAAGCATTGACAACAAGTTCTCCAACTCTTAAAGGATAAACTCACTTTGGCGCAGAATCGAATGAAACAATAGGCAGATCAACATTGCAGTGAAAGAAGTTTTGATGTAGGTGACTAGGTATTTTACGGCCACAACCATGCAAACAAATTTCCCTCAAGAAAGCTAAGAAGGATAATAAATTATCACCAAAGCATTACAGTAGGTATTGCAAAAGATTAGTACTATGGCATAGAAATTGGAGTTTCCTGCATCTTCTTGAGTGCACACAGTTTTCCATGTTTCAATCTTATATAATGTTATAGGTGACAAGCTTCCAATTCAAACAATATTTCCAGAACTTGATGAAGAAATAAAAATCATATTGGAACCTGAAGCAGTCACAGAAACAAGAACTCAAAAGCTATGAAATCGATCAATTTCAGAGTATCTCATCAAGTGGAAGAACTTAACCGATGAATATTCGACATGGGAGTATGAGAATTTTATACATAAGCATCCATAACTACTCAAGCATTGAGGACAACATTTTTTTAAAGGAGAGGGGCATGCTAGGTCCCTATAATGCTACTGTATCCCCTAATTGTTATTGTTAGTATAGCCCCCTTATTGTTATTGTTGTGCTCGTGTAGTCCCCATATTGTTATTATTGTACCCCATAGAAGCCCATTATTGTTATTGTTGTGCCCTTACATTGTTATTGTTATGTAGACAATGACTATATTGTGACCCATTGGACTCCTATATATAGAAAGGAGGTTTTTTCATCTGTATCATCCAAGAATTGTTCATTTATGTAATGTAAAGGAGATTGCCCCCTCGAAGAGGCTGATTTTTAAGTCATTGATATATATTTTCTTCTATTTTATGAGTTGTTTTCTTAAAATCGCGACACTTTGTAAAATTTATCATGTACTGCAAGATTGTGTCATTCTTTTGCATCTTGATACTCTAAATCTCTTCCTTGAATGCCAGCTTCCTTTGGTCACTATTGTTCTAAAAAAAAATTCAATGTTTTCCACATCGTGAATGGAGTTTATTTCCCATGGAGATTTGAGACAATATGGTCTCAAACTCCCTCCAATATGATCCTCCTCGATTTAGCCACATCCCTCTTCCACTGAGTGAGATCCTCGTCATCAAATGCTAGGGGTTTTAATACACCTGCCTTGATGTAATATAGTATCCCATTGTCATATAATATTGCCTCCATACGGATCTTCCATGCCACAAAATTTGTGGTTCCTTCCAAATAATACTCAAGCCTAAGTCTGGTGGAAGTCATCTTCTCAGTCCTAGAGAAATCTTGCAAAATGATCTTGAAATTTGAACCTCCTGCAAAGAAAAATTCAAATTCTCTTGTAATGTTCCCGATTTTTATGCAACATTAATTTTTTCCATTTCCACATAGGAGATAAATAAAATGGGTAGGAGACCCATTCATTTCATGAATAGGTAATAAAAATCCTCCTTCATAAAAATCCTCTTGGTATGAAGGAGTATCACTTTTGGAGCTTGATTTCACACCTCCATGTGTGAAAGGGGGCTTTTGCAAGGAGGCTAGGTCAAGTTTGACCAAGTCAAACTGCACAGTAGCATGAGATGGAGAGCACATTGTGGGCCAGTGCAGTGGGATAAGGAGGGAAGCTTCTAGAGGAAGGAAACTCTAATGAGTGGGGTCCATTGAGAGGGAGCTCACATTTTTTAAAAGGAGGGCAAGTTTGCCATTGCAAATCATCTTGATTATTATTCATCTTTGGTCCGATGGACTTGCAACAACATCTTGTTGGTTAGCAAGAATTGCCGAGGGAATTCCTGTTTAGGATTTCCTCTCCTCCTTGAGTAGCTCTTGGAGGATTGCACTCTATTCCCCATATTCATAAATTGAGGTGAAGCACCATCTATCTTCATCAGCACAGTTTCAGCTGGAGATTGTGCATTGTTGCTAGGTGTTGCTGGGGAGGTTTTCCACAACACAATCCTTGGCTTGATTTTCAAAGGAGGGAGCTTCCATCTCTTTGGTAGATTAGAAAAGAAGGTCTATGAGTTTATTCCACCATATTTGGCATCAGGCCAACCACTTGCCATCATATGCAGCGCAGTCCCTCTCTTAGACAACATTATTCTTAGAGAGCATTTGCTATGAGGGATTAGTAGACATTTGGAGGGTGAGATCTTAGGTGAAAGGATCAACCTTTCACTTAAGATTTCCATTGGAGGAGGCAATTTCAGATTTCAGATCATATTCAACCATCTCCTCCTATTTTATTTATGAATTGCTGCTGCCCAGCAACTCCGGCATTATTGTATTTCCCTATTTTGTACATGTATTGTAGCCAATCCTTCTAGAGGATTGATGTCTTGTATTTTCAGGGGTTGAGATCATGCTCCCCCTCTTTTTTTGAGCTTCATACTGTCATATCTTTATATTGTTATCATTTTGCAGCAGTTCTCCTTTATAGACTGCGCAATCATTTCCAGGGCTCTTTTATGCAGCAACATTTCTTCATCTATCATGTATATGTTATGTTGATGAAGGCATTGCCTTACTTGAGTGTTTGTTCCTCAAGCATTTGTATAAATTAGTGCTGCTATTATTTAATGTGATGATTATGGAGGTCTCCCGACATTCTTGGTGTTAATGCATTCACTTCTATTTCCAGATTTTGTTCATGTATTTCTGATCCCTGAAGGAGAATATTTCGAGTTCTATAGACAAAGTCTGCAGTTGGCCAGGTAGCCTCTAGATCTCATCCTTTCTTTGAAAGGTGACATATCCAGTAAATGCCTCTGTATTCCATCTCTGGAATAGAATTTTGATATTCTTGAAAACGGAACATTACAATGGTATTAGAGCACCTTTCTTGGCTCAGCCTGTGGCTTTTAAGCCCAAGAAAGAAGAAGAAGAAGATGATGCAGAAGATGAGCTTGATCTCATCTATTTTCAGGGCAAATAAGAGCCTCCCCAAAGAGGAGAAGCAAAGAGAATAACAAGAAGGTCCATGCACTTCCTATTCTCAAGAAGAAAGCAAGCATGAGAGATGCTTGGATCATCAGGTTCTAGATCAATACCTGAGTGAGTATAAATCCCATTTTGCAGCATTCAGGGGAGCTACAACATTCCCACAGTTTATTCAGCATAAGGAGGAGAGAAGGCCCTATGGAAAAAGAGAAATAAAATGCAATAGGTTTCTATTGTCTACATTTGATGGGGATACTTTAGCTAGAGCTTGGGTGAAAAAGCTAGAAGCCTTTTTCTTGCTACATCCTGTGGCAGAGAAAGAAGCAGTGGAGATTACAGCGCTGCACATGGAGGATGAAGCCTCTGTTTGGTGGTTCAAACCCTTGGACCATTCAAGGGTGATTTATTTTGGAGACTTTTCTCAAAGGTTGATCCAAACCTTTGATGAGAGAGGACAAAAGAGGAGAATGCGATTCCACCATGGGAGGAAGATTGCACCAACGTTGTCACAACTTTGGGAGGGCAGCTTTCTACATCTATGGATGAGGCAGCCATTGCATTGGAGGAAAAAAATAATGCAACCATACAAGAAGCACATCCCAAGATCCACCAAGGTATGAGTGAAGTTCCACTTTTCATTTCAGCAAATAAATTAAAGGAATGTGGAAACTCACATGTAGAGGACCCAGGATCTACACATCTTGCTATTTTAGAGCACCATGATTACACTGCGTTGTGCAATGGGTTAAAAGAGGAGATGGAACCTCATCCTCATGCACTATTGATGAGTCTCATTCAACCCTTTAGGTTGGGATGTGAAAAATTGGAGGATGGAACAAACCATGACACCTCCATGAAAAACAATGAACCAATTTTTGAACCGGAGGATGAAACAACTTCTACTCTATAGGAGGAATTGACAACGTTGCTAAACATTGATGGAGAGGAGAGGTTAACTCCATCATGCTTGAATCCTCATGGGTTAAATACATTCATGGGTGAGAGGTCTCCTTTAGGAGGTCTCCAAGGAGCTACATTCCAATCTTCCATGGAATGCAAGAGAGGTGATTTGGTTTGGGAGAATGGTAGCACTCATGGGGGGAGTACCAAAGGAGGAAGAAGGAGAAGAAATCCACAAGGAGCTAAGTGGGTGTGGAGGAGAAGCAAGAGGCTGATTTTCCACTTGAAAATATATGATACCGGGCAGCAAGAGGCTTGGCTGTGTTGGCTCCTCTTGAGGGATTTTGGCCATCACTTGGTATACCCCTTTTCCAGGAGGATGGGAGTAGAGAAGAGGTGGCAGGGTGTTTGCATCATTGAGTAGCAGAGATTAGGGATACATGGAGCTGATATGGCATATATATCAGTCATGGTACCCTCATCACATGAGTTACATGATGTGAGCATGAGGAGGCAGCAAGCACCTGGATTGCTTGGACTATCTTGGAGAGAGCACATGCATATTTGCTCTCATATGATTTATGGTGTTGCAAGAGTAAAGGAGGGAAATCTCATAGTGCAAAGGGATTACACTTTGTCTTGGACTGATCAGGAGGCATTTCCAACTTGGGAAAAGCTTCACATTTGCAGCAGCATCACTAGAGGTGTTCTTGACAAGGAGCATGTCAAGAAACAAAGGTTGGCTTGGGCAAGATCCTTTTTGCATGAGCTCACAACGCTGAAACTTGGGAGCAGGATCATATACATGGATCCTCCTATCATCTTACTTCCAGCCTATGGTAAGAAATTTGTGTTTACATTTTCTGATTTACATACTCTTACCATTATGTTGCAGTGCATGGCTCCTCAAAGGGGCAGATTTTTCGAGTTGCTCCAAGAGCAAAGTGGGGCCAAACCATATGATGGAGACAACCATCTTTTACATGGCCTTGGGAATTTTTTTTTCCATTTTACACATGTTCAGCTAATTCATATGATTATCTTTTTATTTCAAAACATATTTCCTTGTACATTTCTTGAGCAGCAGTTTGCAAAATTGCGTTATGCACCCTTGGGAGACCGTTGGTACCTTCCAGCACCATATGAAACCATCAATGATCCCCCTATTTTATTTTTTATCATGATTCTATGTGCTGCTATGGCTCATATTCTTATTGGAAGCATGATTGGAAGATTGACACATGTGTTCGGTGTGTCCTTGAGGGAAGATGATTCGCACAGTCTATGCATGGCATGTTTTAAGGGGAACATGAGGAGAGACATGGCCACCACAGCCACTTATTTGCCTTCCATAGAGGTGGGACATGAGTTTGATGATGATATCCATCCATTGTATGTATATGGGCATGTATTTGATTTTGTATTTCTGATTCACTCATCTATTTACTATTCAGTAGTAGAGGTGATATTTTCTATACAATGCTTGCCATGTTATTCTCTGCAGCTGCAACGGATGAGATTGCGTTGTAGCCCTATGAGACATTGTCTGTACCTTTCTGCACATGGTATAACCTACAAAAAACATGTCATTGGGGTATTATATGATGATCATGTCATACTCATCATGGATGAAATGTATTGGGCTAGCCGGATTATCATTGATGGAGGAGAAATCCTTGGAGGATTGCTCTTCATCTTGCCACTTGAGGGAAATAATTTTGCAGCCCATGATCAGAACACACTCTAAACTTATCATAAGTGGAGAGGAGGACATCATGGGTCAAGCTATGATACTTTCCATATTCATATTTTCAGCCCACCTTCATTTCTGGAGCTCAAGGTGGAGGGAGATTTCAGTAAGTTGCCATGTTGGGAGGCAACTTATGTTGTATGGATGATTTCTTGGGGATGGGAGATTCATATGGGGATGATGAGCCCCATTTTATATCATATCTCATGCCTCAAGAAAGCCCTTAGACAACCCATTGTTCCTTCATGGATATTTGTCTCTACATGACAGCTATTTGAGGATGTTCACCAAAAGTTGGATTGCATATGTCAGAGGGACAACTCAGACACTTGATTGATGATATGGCATACTTTTCTTGGAGGATTTTATCATGCATGGATGCTATAGGGAGATTAAGGAGAAATAAATCAGTCTATCCTTGTACTTTCTTGAGGACAAGCAATCTTTGAGAGGGGAGGACTATAATGTTCCCAATTTTTATGGAACATTAATTTTTTCCATTTCCACATAGGAGATAAATAAAATGGGTAGGAGACCCATTCATTTCATGAATAGGTAATAAAAATCCTCTTGGTATGAAGAAGGATCACTTCGGGAGCTTGATTTCACACCTCCATGTGTGAAAGGGGGCTTTTGCAAGGAGGCTAGGTCAAGTTTGACCAAGTCAAACTGCACAGTAGCATGAGATGGAGAGCACATTGTGGGCCAGCGCAGTGGAATACGAAGGGAAGATTCTAGAGGAAGGAAACCATAATGAGTGGGGTCCATTGAGAGGGATATCACATTGTTTAAAAGGAGGGCAAGGTTTCCATTGCAAATCATCTTGATTATTATTCATCTTTGGTCCGATGGACTTGCAGCAACATCTTCCTGGTTACCAAGAATTGCTGAGGGAATTCCTGTTTAGGATTTTCTCTCCTCCTTGAGTAGCTCTTAGAGGATTGCACTCTATTCCCCATATTCAAACATTGAGGTCAAGCACCATCTATCTTCATCAGCGCAATTTCAACTGGAGATTGTGCATTGTTGCTAGGTGTTGCTGGGGAGGATTTCCACAACACAATCCTTGGCTTGTTTTTCAAATGAGGGAGCTTCCATCTCTTTGGGAGATCAGAAAAGGAGGTTTATGAGTTTATTCCACCATATTTGGCATTAGGCCAACCACTTGCCATCATATGCAGCGCAGTCCCTCTCTTAGACAACATTATTCTTAGAGAGCATTTGCTGTGAGGGATTAGCAGACATTTGGAGGGTGAGATATTAGGTGAAAGGATCAGTCTTTCACTTAAGATTTCCATTGGAGGAGGCCATTTCAGATTTCAGATCATATTCAGCCATATCCTCATATTTTGTTTATGAGTTGCTGTTGCCTAGAAACTCTGGTATTATTGTATTTCCCTATTTTGTACATGTATTGTAGCCAATCCTTCTAGAGGATTGATGTATTGTATTTTCAGGGGTTGAGATCATGCTCCCCCTCTTTATTTGAGCTTCATACTATCATATATTTATATTTTTATCATTTTGCAGTAGTTCTCCTTTATAGACTGCGCAGTCATTGCCAGGGCTCTTTTATGCAGCAACATTTCTTCATCTATCATGTATATGTTATGTTGATGAAGGCATTGCCTTACTTGATTGTTTGTTCCTCAAGAATTTGTATACATTAGTGATGCTATTATTTAATGTGATGATTATGGAGGTCTCCCAGAATTCTTGGTGTTAATGCATTCACTTCTATTTCCAGCTTTAGTTCATGTATTGCTGATCCCTGAAGGAGAATATCTCGAGTTCTATAGACAGAGTCTGCAATTGGCTAGGTAGCCTCTGGATCTCATCCTTTCTTTGAAAGGTGACATATCCAGTAAATGCCTCTGTAGTCCATCTCTGGAATAGAATTTTGATATTCCTGAAAAAGGAAGATTACATCTCTTCTCTACTGTGAAGTTGATACAATGTAGAAATTAATTGTAGATTCAATACTGCTCATGTAATGTTCTAAAACATAAGACTCAAATCTACTCTACTCATCCGTGGAAATAAATTCATGATTGAGAAGAAATATGAAAAGCATGCATCATGATTCAATAAACATACATGAGGATATACCTATGGGAAATAAGCTTCTCAAACCTCATTCCTATCTGTATTGAATTAATCATAAAATAGAGAATAAATATGGTTCTTTCTCAAGCCTGAGAAACCTATGCATAAGTATAATATATCTCACTACCTCACAGACTGACTCTGGAAAATAACTTAGCCAAATTTCCTTCCCTCAAAACTCCCATTCCTTGTGTTGTTTCCTTGGGAATTAGCCCATATTATTTAGGGAAATTCCTCATCCATAACTACAAAATCCCTATAAGCCCTTATCTAACTGCATGCAAAACCTTTACAAATTGGATAATGATACAATTGATAGTACATTGCCCTTGAACTCCAATCTCAATTGGGTAACTCAAATTTCATGCATGCACGAGTTAATTTAGATTGGTTGATCTATTAAATGGTTGAACACTGAAGCTGCACCCCACTTCTAGACCTCCTACTAGTTTCTCCAACAGTTGGAGCTAATTTAACAAACCTTAAATCAATTTAACTAAATTAAATTATTACAACCGAAATTAGACTCAACCTAGGCTCCTAAATTTAGGAATCACTTTACAAAACACTTCCTTTCTAATTTGAGGGTGGAGGTTTAGCCTTTGGATTGGTTCCTTGGATTCCCAGTAAGGATAGCTATTTTTCCCCACTCTTCTTTTTAGTTTCTTTTTCACAGTGAGCTGTAGTTTCCCTTGTTTATTGAGGGTGGAGGTATAACCTCTAGATTCCCTTGATAATTTTAGGGTGGAGGTTTAGCCTTTAGAAACATCACTAATTTTAGGTTAGAGGTTTAGCCTTTGGATTGCCTTGCAGATTTAAGGGTCGAGGTATGGCCTCTAGTTTTCCTTACTGATTTGAGGGTGGAGGTATAGAATATGGATTCTCTTGTTGACTTGAGGCGAGAGATGGCAGACCTCTTTATTCTTTATTTCATCCTGTGATTGTAGAGCTACAATTCTCATTAAGTTAGCTGAAGTGTGTAGGTGGTGGAACTCTTGATTCCCTATGACATATTGACTACATGAAGTAGTTGTTGGGTGGAGGTGGGTGGTCCTCTTGATTCCTTGTTTTAGCTAGAAAAATTTCTTTAATCCCTTAAGCACTCATCCTCAATCTCTATAATCTGGCTCAAGGGTGACTATTGCAAGAATGGCTTGGTTGCAGTGTGTCAAAGGTTGGGTGGAGATTTGAAGTGCCAATGATTAGTTGTTGAGAAAAATTTATAACATTATTATTTACTCAATCCATTGAACATTTATTGTTAAGCATGTGTTTGATGTGTTGGCTTAAAGGTTGTTTTGGTATTGATTCAATGTGTTTATCTAATTCTTATGTTATGGTGATGAATTTTATTGTTACATAATAATAGGTACACCAACATTGTTAATGAGGAATGTGTAATCCTAAGTGAAATGTTGAGACATTTGTATGGTTAATCTTGTGGTGTTAGCACCTAATTTGAACCTTAGGCTGAAGGAAGGAAAATTAGGGTAACCTTAAACCACGCTCAGCCTTGTAGCTAGCCCTACAAGGTCAGGAGAGGGCTCTCTCCGAGAAAAATATTCAACAAAGTGTGATTACAAACTGATTTTAGGCTAGGTATAATAATGGGAGATGTTTTTATAAAATTAAGGGATGTATGGAACAAATGGGGCAGTTTGAATATGGGGAATTACATCAGAGATACAGGGTATATCGTGGGGCAAGGTAGGCAGGAATTTTAACAATTAAGTTTAAATAAAGATGAGATGGTAAGACCGGTGAGGAGCTGAAAAGGGCATAAGAGATGGATCCTTTTCAAACAGCAGAAAACATAGAGTATTGAATGATTTCCCAAGGTAGAGCATTAAACAATGGATTCTACCTATCTATCTTGAAATCATTCAACCAGACAATGTGAATGAATGAATGGTAAACATGAAAATTAACATATGAACACAAAGGAAAGAAAAAATGCTAAAATTCATACCACAGGGATCCCACAAATCAGAGCTGCATATCTTTATTAATTCCCTGTCAAACTGTTACAATGGAGAACAGAGCGTTCTCTTTGATTTCCAAACTAATTCCACACTATATTCCCCTTACTGACCTTACAAATGATTGAAAATTACATTAAATAGACCAAAATTGAGGGGAGAAAGTCCACAGAAAAAGGGAGTTGTTTCACCAGGTCAGGAACTGAAATCCGATCATAGGAAAAAGACCAACGATCTGCCCCTGAAAGGAAGGAGCAAAAACACTTTTTAACCAGCTTTGTAGATTTACTATTACACTAAATAAATGAAAATAAGAAATCTGATGAACAGATCCCTATTTTATCGCTGCTATAGAAGTCTTTGTTCCATACTTAGCTCTCGGCCTTTGACTGTTTCCTTTCTTTTGTTTTGAAAATGCCTTTATACCGAGAAAAACCCTTTAGAACCAATAAAACTGAAATATGCCTTTAATGAAGAAAAGTCTCCCTTTGAATGAAAAAGAGCGAAAGGAAAGGGAAGTGGGCCCATATGCGATCACAAATCGCAATCGGAGGAAGGGAGAGGATGCAACATATAATGGAGTGATTGAGAACTGCGATGCGATTGGATATGGGCAATGCGATAGTGTATAAGAGGAATGAGGAAATCACAATCGCAAATCGGGATGGAAGGGTAGCGGGAGCAAGTCGTAAAAACTTGCAATGTGATGAAGAAAAGGCCGATGAAATGAGGAGTGGGAGAAGTCCCTTTTAAAAAAACTTATATAGAATGAACTTTCCGCGTTACACAGAGAAAGACCATTCTTTATTGAAAAGGTGGGAGGGCTTTTAAGGTGGGACCCAATCGCAATCGCAATCGGAAAGGAGCGGGTGTACATATGATGGAGGTATCACGGGATGCGATGAGCGACGTGCGATTCATTGCATCAGCGGGTCAGGAGCGGAGGTTTTAAAACATGCGATAAAATGTTTTGCAATGAAAAGACTTAAGAAAAACTTTAAAATCGGTTTATCACATTTTACAAAGGGAAGAACCCTTTTTGTTTGGAACGGGCGGAAGATTATATGGTGGGACCCGGCCAATCGCAATCGCAAAGGTAAAAGGGAGCGGGTTCAACACATATCAAGGGGAATGTGATTGCGATGGAGCGATGGCTCGTGGGCCGTACGATCGAATGGGAAAATCAATGGCGGAGATGTAATCGGCGGGGGCGCGTCGGAAGTCGATCGCGTCGGAAGAATTATGGGCACGGGGACACTGCGAAGGTGCGATGTGATTGGGCGATGCAATTGCATATGGGCCGTTGGATCGCTGGGAAGATCAATGGTTAGGATGCGATTGGGCGGGGTCAATCGCATCGGCGATTTTGTGATCGGGAAAGGTCAATCGAGAGTTATGCGATGCGGTTGGATTGGAAGGAGGGGTGCGATCGGATAGGGGATCGGAGATGGTTTAATCACATTAGATTTTATGGGTCAAAAGACTTTTGGGATGCGATTATGGAATCAAATAGAGGAAAAGGGGGTTTATAAAGAAAAACTTTAAAATTTTATGAAATAAAGTTTAAGGGACAAATGGGAAAAGTGGTAGAGTTGGGTTTTCGAGGACTTTTGTTCACTTAGGCATAATTTTCGATCCAGGTGTCAATTTTGAGAGTATAATATACCGTTGGAAAGCTCTTTCTGGGCTCTTTTTGATGGAAACACTTATAACATGATTCCACTCTAAAAATTTTGTGGAAAACACCTTTGAAAGGTAGGATGGTGACTTTGTGGAGATAGCAGCTTCTGAAGTGCAACTTATTACATATGAAGACATAAAATTACATAATAAATGATAATAAAGGCAAAGTACCATGTTTCCACCTCAAAACATGGTTTTGAGGTAAAAATTACATCAAGCTCAATAGAAAATTTCTTTGATTTTCCCAGATGCTATGACTTTGAGTTTATTTGACCTCCTCATGACCTTGCTCATATTTATTGACACTTAACTCATTAATTTGACCATGATGAGACCCTAGAACCTAATGAGACCAACCCTATGACCTAATAATATGGATTTGGAGTGAAAGTGACTCATGACTGAAGACCATAGAGAGGGGAATCAACAAGTTTCACATGAGGGAGAACTGATGAAAGACCACTACCATCAATGAATTGATGACCTAATGGAATGATGAAAATTGGTATGGGACTCCTAATATGCAACTGCAAAAGAGTAAATTTGATCATTGATGGCAGTATGACAATACTGACACTAAAATTGGCTCCAATGGGGATGGTAGCTCCTTGGAGGTGCCAAGAACACCGTAGACCAAGTAGCCTTATCCATTGGGCAAATATGGTCAAAAATACTGAAAAATGACTCAATTCAGACTGACTCTGTCTCAAGACTAAGACTGAAAACTAAAATAAAACCAAAATTTACACATATCATTCAAGTTTTATAGCCTTCACCTTGGGCCCCAAACTTCAATGACTGTGTATTTGAAATCTGAAAAAAAATAAGATGGTATATACAATGATTGTGACATAGTTTCTGAACCATTATCTTCAACAGTGTTAGTGCTTCAAAAGACTACCATTCACTGGTCCTCTAGGGAAATATTGGCCATCCATCTCTGAGAGCAAGAAATAATTCTGTCCCCTGTATGCTGAAATATTGTATGGTCCTTTCCATAGGTTGTCAAACTTACCATGCTTCCCTTTGTCCTCATTTCGTGCATCCTATCTCAACACCACATTGTCCAAATGAAACTTTTCTGCTTTGGTCTTACGGTCATAGATTTTATTTATCTTCTCCTGCAACTGAATAGCGTTCTGAGATACTTCCTACCTTGTTTGCTGAAGGTGGATGATTTGATTGATCCTTCGTTTATTATCATCTTCTTCACTTCTAGCCTCTTGCAATAATCTCATGATTAGAACTGTAAGTGAAGTAGGAAAAACTGCATCAATACCATAAACTAGTTCAAATGGTGACATACCTATGGATTTCTTACTGCTGACTCTATCCGCCCATAACGCGTTGATGAGCTTTCGATGCCAGTTCCTTTTATTTTCCTTCAGCATTTTCTCGATTATATTTACCAGAGACTTATTTGATGATTCGGCCAAGCCGTTTCCTTGTGGGTAGTACATTGTTGAATGGCCCAACACAATATTGTATTTGTCGTAGAAATCCACCATCTTCTTAGATTTGAACGCTGCTGCGTTATCTGTTATGATTTTGTGAGGGCAACCAAAACGAGACAAGATATTTGATTCTAAAAACTGAATGATTTACGTATCTATAACCTGTCTTGCTGGGATGGCCTCGAACCATTTGGTGAAGTAATCAGTACCTGTCAAGATCCATCGATGCTGTGCTGTAATGTTCCAAATTCTTGAAAATAAATTGGAACATTAATTTTTGCTCATATTATCTAGGAGATAAATAAAATGGGTGAGGAGACCCATTTTCATAAACAAAATTCCACATAAAGTGAGAAGGAATCCATAGAGTAGCTATTTTTGCACCTCCTAGTGTGAAAAGGGGGCAAACACATGAGGATGAAGTCATGTTGACCAAGTCAACAACGCATCACAAGAGGGTGTAGCTTGCTTGGGAAGCCAGCGCAGTTAGAAAGGGAGGAAACTTATAGAGAAAGGAATCCATAATAGGGTGGGTTCCATGGAATAGAGACATCATTTTCATATAAGGAGGATGAGGCAGCCATAGAGAGCATTATTGAAGATTTGGACTTAGAGTCTATTTGCAATCTCTATCTGTTCAGCGGAATTGCAGTGCCTTTGGCACAAGGGATTCCTGTTTAGGAGTTCCTCTCCTCTCTTGAGTAGCTCAAGGAGGATTGCTCTTCATTTCTCCATATTCAGGCATTTGGCCATAGCCACTTCTTCATCTACAGCGCAATCACTAGGTTGTGTTGCAGGTGTTGTTGTGGAGGAGATTCCACAACACCATTCCTTGGATCATTTCTCATAGGAAGGAGTTCCTATTCTTTGGGAGGATCAACAAGGAGGGTTTCTAGAGCTGATTTGCATATTTTGGTAGAAGGCCCAACTTCTCCCACCTTCATTAGCATAGTCCCTTCCATAGACTGCGTTATCTCAGAGTTTGTCTGCAGTGGCGGTTTGCTCCACCATTTTGGAGTAGAGATTTCCTGTGCCAGGTCAACATTGCACTCAAGGAATCCATTGGAGGAGGTTATTTCAGTTTGCAGGCCATATTCATTCTCCTCCTTCTATTGTATATTTTGAGTTTCTGCAGCTACCCAGCAACTCTGACATTATTGTATTTTCATATTTTGTACATGTATTGCAGCCAATCCTTCTAAGGATTGTGTATTAGTGTTATAGTAGTGTTTTCAGGGGTTGAGAGCGTGCTCCCCCTCATTTCTTGAGCTATTATTGTAATATCATTTTATTACCATTTTACATGTTGCTATGTCTCCATGTTACTGCGCAGTCATAGCTGGGGATTCACTTATGTAGCTGTGACTATTGTACTTTAGCCTTGAGGATTGCTATTGTTCATCTTGAGTATCATTTCCCTCAAGATTATGTAGACATTTGCAGCTGCTATTAATATAATGAAATGGCTATGAGTTCTCCGACATTTTCAGAAGTTTGAACAAGTTCTCTTTATGCTTATGTTTTGCATATTGCTGTAGCTCATTCCCTTGAGCAATATCTTCCTAAGGAAGAAGTATTTACATAGCTATAGGCAGAGTCTGAGAAAAGGACAAATATCCTCCAGTTCTCATCATCTCTTTAGAGGTGAAATAACTGGTAAAAGCCCTCTTAGTCAATCTCTGTCATAGCCTTGTTTATATTTCTGACAAAGGAACACTTCAGTGGAGGAAAATTCTGCTAATTTCCATTTCGGAATATTACATGTGCTGATGATGCGGGATGAATTTACCCTATGAAATCATGTCCCCACTACTGGAAGGGAGCATTTACTGAAACTGGTTTCAAAGGAAGGGGAAGCAATTTCCTTTTTCCTTGGAAAACTTGACACTCATGGCAGCTCATCACTGTTTTATACAAATTTGAAAATAGAGTGGGCCAATAATATCCTGCTCTTAACACTTTGATAGCTGTAGTTTTCCAAAACAAATGACCACCACAATCACTTTTGTGGAAATCATGCATCACTTGATGAGCCTCATCTTCAACCAAACAATTAAGCAGAATACCTCTGGGATCTTTCCAATAAAGAGCATTGTTTAAAATACAATATTGATTCAATGTGTTTATCTAATTCTTGTGTTATGGTGATGAATTTTATTGTTACATAATAATAGGTATACCAACATTTTTAATGAGGAATGTGTAATCCTATGTGAAATGTTGAGACATTTGTATGGTTAATCTTGTGGTATGAGGGATTTGGAGATCCCTATAATTTTTGATATACACTTTGTTAACTACATGAATTCCAATGTCTGTCAAGGGCCCAATGATTCTACTATGGTGTGTGTGACACTCTTTTATTTAATTTCTATATTTAACTGAGGATTCTTGTGTTTGAACATTACAGATTCTTTCTATTAAGGGGTTGCTTATAGTCTTTTATGAGTTAACATGGATATTTGTGTGTGAAACTGAATTTTTCTTTCTTTACTTTATGACTAATCAATGAGACAATGAATTATACATGGAAATGATGATAGGCATGATGGAGTTGTTCTGAGGTGTTGTTGTTGTCAGAATTACAAAGTACCATAGTCATCGATTTGGATTTATCATGACACCTTTGTGAAAGGTTGATTTATAACATCTTGTCTGGCCCAATGGGATTAAGTTTTAATGAATGAACAGATCTCTGTTAGGTTCCTTTTTTGTAGTTAAATATTGGCTACCAGCCCTAGTTTTAGCTCTACCAAGCTCAAATTCATGTGTATGTAAATTTACATACACACATTTAGATGTTTATATATATATATATATATATCTATAAGTAGGATGGGTTGAATCCTTGTAAGTTTAGGATGGATAGCTCCAAAGAGCTTTACAACAAACACAGAGGCACACAAACACACACACACACACACACACATAGATATATATATGATCGTGCGGGGCTGAGCCTTCATGGATTTAAGGGGTTTGGAATTAGAATTTGTAAAAGGCACATGTATGCAAGCATTGTAACCAAGCACTAAAGGTATGGAGAACAAACTATATACATACACTTATTCCGCATGGAATTTGAACCTTGACGAGGCAATGGAACTAATATCAGGTTAGATAAGGCCCATTAACGATCACACACTTTAGACCCAAAGGTGAGATCAACCTTGGGATGGGGTTGATTTGATTCGCCAGATCCTTCGAGTGACACTTGATGCAAAAAACTCGTATTATTCCTGGATTCGAATACATCTCTGTTGTTGATTTCAAAAGTCTATTAATCATTTTTGGATTCCACTGACCATTTAGTTTCATCCACGTAACCTCGAACGTTTTTCCCCAAAGTTTTCCATGGGAGCCTAAGACAACCCCACTGAGATTTTGTCATCAAGACGATGTGGCAGGGTGGGGCCAATTGATATCCATCCAATGTGTCAGGGAAGAGGATCCCACATATAATTTATAATATGTGAAAATTACATTTTACCAAGGATCAGATGCTTAGCGGGACCCATGGCCTGCATGGCGGGTCATGTGGTGGCCTGGGAGGAAATACACGTGTCAGTTTCATCTGAGATTTTTTTAGGGCCAAGTGGCATATAGATGGATGATACATGGCATGTTCAGAGTGAAGCCACATGGAAGGTAACGTCACGCTGATGGAAAGGGCCACTGATGTCACCTCAATGCCTTGAGCTTGCCGATTTATTGGGGAGCTAGGTGCAATTCCGCCAATATTTTAATCCAAATGTGAGGTTACAGTGGCGGGGCCCACATGCAAAACTGTAAGGGATTTCACACCATGTGGTTGGATACAATGCAACATAGTCGAATGAGGTGGAAAAATGGCCAAGTGGAATCCCATGTCACCTCATAGGATTTGAATGGATGGCATTGTAGAATGACTAGGATTAAATTTTTGGGGTGATGGGGCACTGAGGAGCCCACTCAGAGGCGAAGTCACATAGGAGAGGGTACATGACTTATAATACCTCATGAAATTAGTTGAAAATATATTCATCAGTGTTGATGTGGAAAAAAGACAGGGAAACTTCCACGTAACCCTAGAAGTTTGTCCCCAAATATTTTCAAAGGATCTCCAAGGAAATCCATTGGGATTATATATTTCCAAGGTGATGTGGCCATGAAGGGGCCCCCATGATACTTACATGTAAATTTCAATTATTATGTGTGTATTCGACCACCACAAAATGGGGAATCACCTGCATACGTTTCATTGTCCTTAATGGGTCGACAGCTAGATAGAGTTGCCATGTGGGGATGAGGTTGATATGACTGGGGTATCCACTTGGGAACCACATGGCAGGTTAGATGATGTGGTTCTATCTGTCCATATCTTTTGATTTTGGATTTAGATTTAAGAAAACTTTATATCATGGAAATATCGATTAGATAAATGCAATGATGATATCCATTTTAAATTTTGAGGAGGATGAAAAGACTGAAAAATTTAGGCCCCATTTCCATAATTGGACCTTGTAGGTCGAGTCTTCAGAGTAATTTCCTCCTTCTACCCTTAGTAGGGGCTAGGGATAGTTTGTTACAAAGTGGTATTAGAGCTTCCAAGTTCAACACTTGGACAAGATGGGATCTATCACAAAAGAAATGAAGAGCAAAGGTTTCAACTCTAGACCTTTGGGAATAAATTGGTACCCTGCTACAAAATCGACAAAGAAATAGGTCCATTTCTTAGATATTTGGAGCTAGGGTGGAGCTCTAGCTCTGAGTGCTGTTACTGAATGCTGGTATGATTTATTTTATTGGGAAATGAAATGGTATTTCAGGTGTTTTCTATTTTGCATCTTGAGGTGTGGAAAATATATTGTTGTGACCATGGATGCTTGTTGATTTTTGTTATTGTTAGAAAAGAATGCATGGATTTGTGTATGTTTGTTCATGGAATACTACCACTACTATTTAAGTGGTGTGACCTTACACACATTGAATAAGTGTGCATGTGATATGAGGGGTTTTTGGGAAATCCATGTGTTTCTTGTGTTGCATATCGTAGATGTTTATATATATATATATATATATATATATATATATATATATATATATATATATATATATACATATCTATATACATATATATATACATATATATATACATATCTATATATATATATATATATATATATCTATATATATATATACATATCTATATATATATATATATATATATATATATATATATATATATATATATATATATATATATATATATATATATATATATATACATAATATCTCTCTCTCTCATCTCTTGAGTCTCAAATATATATATATATATATATATCGGATGGGAGAATACCATGGTATGTGTGTTCTACCTCAGAGAGCCTCATTGGATTCGAGGCATGATATTTGTGAGTCTATTAAAGAGTGAAGTGTTTTGGTAATTTCTAGTTTATGTATGCAGCTGCGAGTTAAAAAACTATAATCATGGATTATATATTTATTTTTTTCTTCTGAAAGTGAACATTGGAAGTATTATTGTGACGGAATTGTCATAAATTTATTTCTTTTATAGCAAAGTGTAACATCCCTCTCCTCAACCTCACCATAACACCAATTAAGAGGAGGTGGTTACTATGTTGACCCAAGATCCAAGGTGTTGTTATGTAAATGGGGTCTAATTTTTTTTATCTTTTCAACTTACTTAAAACCTTAGTTTCACATCACCATTGCATTCATATCGCCAAGACAATTACAGTGCTATAAAATTTTACCTCAATCTGGCCTTTGGATCATTAGATGTGACCATTGAAATCATGGAAAATAAAATAGCAGCACCTCATCGGCCTGGCCACGTGGCTATATCCCTTGGCTATCCTCCTAGCACCACTTGGAAATTGATTGGCTTGTTGTCAAACCACTCATGGGTTTGGGTTCCACACCCTATGCTATACTTTATCAAAAACTTTATACATATATGAGTGAATATATATATATATATATATATATATATGCTACCGACCACTTGAAGAGCCTTTATCGGAAACATTCCCGTCTCTCAGGCTTTGTTACCCAACCTTTACAATTGTGCACTCATATTTTTTTAATAGGGTTGAAACATCATAATGACCCATATGTGTGTCTGTGGGACTCTAATGGATGGATTTCTAGGCACGTAGGTATGCCATTGCAACCAAGCTTACTTCATCCCGCTCCTATTTAAGGTGAACTCGTTTGGACTCCCTCTAGGGAGAGTCTCCCTGGATGAGTTGTCCCATGGGGACCTCCTGCTCTAATCCTATGCCAATCACCACATCCTCTTCCACCAACTCCTCTCAGGATTAGGTATAATGTGGTTTGACCCTTCTCTACTTGCCTTTACTTTTGATTGGTCCAAGGCTTTTCATCACGCTTGTGACTCCAGTGGTCCCACTCATGTCATACTATATTGGCCCTTGTTAACCCAAATCTTCCATTTAATTGACTTAATTTGGGATTCTAGGATATGAAAAATCTAGGTTTACGTCATCCTGGGCCCTTGCTCAGCCGTTGATTGTCTCCCATTCAATATTGTTCACTCGTTTGTCGACATTGCATTAGGTTTAGCTTGAAGTCTTCTAACTAGAAATATATCCTATAATTTGACCCTTGATTGACTTGATATATCTCACTACAACCATGTAAAAAGGTTTAAATGGATAATGATAAGAACCTCGCTTGAGCCACTGCAAAGGGACTCGACCATGGCTCGAACATGGTCATTCCGCAATTGCTTATACTCATGCCAGAACTCAACATCTATTATTAAGACTATAAAGCATGCATTGGTGCTATCACTTCTAAGCTTATGAACAGTTCATCTCTTGAAGGTATTTAATGGTATAAGACACAAAATATGAAATAGGGACTTTCCCATTTAGCCCTTCAGATATCTTCAATCTCTCTTGATGATCAAGTAAACATACCAAAACTTATGTGTGTGCCAGGAATCATAGAAAAGAGTACAAGTCCATAAGGATAGACTTCCATCATACCTATGGCTTGGAGGCAGTTTCATGCCCATAAAAAAAGTATAAAACCAATTACTCTAGCTCTTGAGGCAATATCATCTTCAAAAAAAGGAGCATTGCTCTCTTGGCTCTATGCTTTGGAAAGAGTGAAGACACTGATCCAAACTAAGGGTCTACATTATGGGAATACCAAGAGAACATATGTATAAAATGAACAAGTTAACATGCCAATGAGGAGAGAGGGATCTTGAATACACTGCCCTAGACTCTATGCAATGAGGAGCCAACTTATTATAAAAAACAAGCTCAAGTTCTACGATTTAGAAAGGAGCTTATCTATATATATATATTCACCCTAATAGAGTACAAGTGCAGTTGAACACCATGACTATAAATAGCCATTCAAAATAGGGATTTACCACATCATTCCAACACAAAGACAACATATAGAATATAGCATCCATCCTTGATGGATTCAACAAAAATACATACAAAGCAGAGATGCAACTTGGTACGAAGTGTAGGAAAATAAAATCAATTTATTCAAGTTCATGAAATAGTTCCATCCACAACACCGAACATAAGGTTCACTCTAGCTTGAACCCTTGTTGGCATGGAATTATATACCCAGAACCAGGGTATTCAATACTAAATACATGGAGGAGACCACCATGCAAAGTTACATATCAACAAGGATAAAAGAGGAGGAATATTCAATTTCACTCTGTAACATAAGAAACGCTAATGCAAGCCTGAAATCCATGTAGCCATCATGTTACAATAAAGAAAAATGCTCATGCTAAACATTTTTGTAACATAGTTAATATTATTTACACACTTGTTGACAATGTTGGAAGCCCCCAATAGGGAAGGGGGTCTCCCCGATGTGAAGTCCCAATTAGACCCCACATCATTTGGAGTAGGAGCCCCAATCGGAATACAGTTGGTTTCCAAATGGTGGTCTCAAAGATATGCCATGGTTGTAATAAACACATAATATGATATATTCGTGGCTTTGGTGATAGCAAGTGTATGAACTTTGTGAAGTATCAAATGTAATGCATGAAAGGTTCCATCACATCAAAGGGAAGTAAGTGAGCCTCTTAGAAGAAAGTAATAGTATCAACTTAGAAGAGATATGTGAGCAATTCAAAATAATCATTAGTTAACATGAAAAATAATTCATAAGATAACAATGATCTTGATAGAATAAAAAACGCGCATTCAACAAGATACATACTAAAGAAAAAAATAGTTCATAAGAATTAGCGTAAATGAAACAACATACTTGGAAAAAATAAAAAGAATAGTTTTACTACATCCATGAAATATGCATGAAGACATGTCGACTTTGAAATATCCTTATTATAAAGAGAAAGTTTCAAGCACATAATTACATTGATAAGACACTATCCCCAATAGTGGAACATGAAGCCAACACTTGCTTCTCCAAAGAATGATATTCTTCCTATGCTAGACTAGAGAATTCAAGGCTCTAAGTCTCTGGTTACAAGCCCTTTTCCTGTGTTTTGAGGGTTTATTTATAACAAATGAGATGACCCTTCATCTCCCTTTGTGACCTTTGAGCTTCCCTAATGACTCTTGGAGTTCGTTTGTATTTTTCCTAACTAATGAATTTTCACATTCCACATTTAACTCTTGGACTTCCACTTACATATTTGATTTCAAATATAATATACAAAAACCCATATAGGAGAAAATGGGTAGAGCCTAATAAGACAAGCCTAATAATACAAAACACATCAATCTTGTTTTTGAGGATACTCTAGCTCAACAACTTCAACTTGTAATTATGTGGTTACATAGTGATGCCAAGCATTTTATTGTGTGATTGTTTCCTCAAAATTTGCAGCATTGTTAGGTTGGTAGAAGAATCTATCCTCCATAGCATATGGGTAGATGATGTTGGAATTAGTACACACTTCTTTATACAATAATAATAGCATAGTATTGATCTTAGTAGGACCACCTATATACTTCCATAGGTTATGCTTGTAACCTCTAGGTCTTATTTGATGGTGATCTACTTCAGCTGGTTCAAGTATTCCTCGAACTCCTCTCTGTCGATGTTTCTACCGTTTGTTTTTGAAAATGACCCTACTCAGGGGATCTTGTGTGTTTGAAACAAGGAATCCAAACTTTTGTATAATTGTGCATAATAAAATAGAATTTTGGCCAAAAAGGTGTCAAGTTGTTTGTTTCTGTGTATAAGCGTTCTGACCTCAACCTTCTCCAACTTTGCTTCCTTCCTTACCTTCTTGACCAATTCTGTTGTTGTTCTCCTATACATAGTTCCCCACTCATGTATCACAATTATGGCTACATGAATTACTTTAAAATCTTTCACATATTCCCACGACTTATTTTTCATATCATCTAAGGGAACTATTTCCTTATGAAAAGTGACCAACTCCTAATAAATATGCCTCATAGTATATCCCAATTACTACATGAAGCTCCTGCAAGTAAGCATGTGTGAAAGACAATTTCTGATTCTATGCTTGGAGTTGATCTATTTGTTGTTTTCCAACTTCCATATTCTTTTCCATTTCTTTGTTTTTCACCATAAGGAAATTTGTATTTGCTTTTGAAGCATCTGCAAAGGATAAGTTAGTTGAACTAATGGTATGAGGATTCCTTCTAGTTTCAGTGATAGTCACCCTTTCCATATGAATGAAAGTAGGATGTGATAGAACATTAGCAAAATGTTTCTTCCTTTCCAGTAAATTTTTTTTTTCAAGCCCATTAAAGGTAGGGTTATAAATATCCATGATCGATTCTTCATCTATAGGAGAGATTTATTCTTCATCATCTGGGGCTTTCCCATCTGTAAGGGGAGGTGGAGGGTGGTTGATAATTTTTTATGTATTAGGCATGAGGTCAACATCATGGTTATTCTCCCCTTTTTCTATCTCCGTTTTCTGGGCTAATATTTTCTCCTCTATCTCTTGATCCTACTTATGCCTACTTTCTTCTTCTTCAAGTTGTTTTTTCCTTTCTTCTTCTTCCTGCTTTAGTCTGAATTCTTCTTCCTTATCCCTTATTATTTATTCTTGTGCTTTCAATTCCTCTTGTTCCTCCTTTCTTTCTCTTCCTTCAACTTTTTTTCTTCCTCCTATCTCCTCTATACTTATCGCTCCTTCATTTTCCTTTCTACTGCCAAAGCTACTTTTAGAATAATTGGATATGCTTTGAATTTGTGGCTTTTCTCCTTATTTGGGTTGTGGGAAACCTTCCTCTTATACTTAATAATCACTGGAGAGTTCTCTTATGACTTCATTGTAGAAATTTGCTGAATAATGAAGATTTATCCACTGAGATTATCCTGGTCATACACTAATTCAAATTCATGCATAACACATAACCTCTTCTACAATTGATCATCAATTTGCGGAAATAGAAACAGTCGCATGCGCACATAAACACAATATGTAATGGGGAAAGCTTATAGCTGAAAACCCCCAGCTATTTTGTATATTATAATATAAGATAACATGTAACAATCTCAGTACAATACTCCTCACAAGTACTCAGTACTGTCTCCAAAAGTTACACACAAACTAGCTCAGTTTTGAACAAGTCACAGGTTCAAAACTCATCCACTAATTGCCTGCCTCTATTGCGCAATCCAAGTTGGTTCAATGAGAGATCCAAGTTCAAATATCCTTGGCTTCAACTGCGCAATCCTCATGGGCAATCTCCTCCAATGCTTGTGCAAATCTCATGCACAACTGCTGTCGCAACTAATAGCAAACTCACCCTTTCATCTACCTCTTCCACTGGTCTCCACTGAACTGTCCATGCACTGTAGTGAACTGATGTGTTCTTGAGTTAAATAATGAGTTAATAATTAGTGAATTAAATAATATTTAATTCACTCCACTCATCACTAGTTGATTAGCTAGTTAAACTAATCACAACTAGTTCAACTAAGTTAAAACGAACACAACTCCACCAACTGTCTCATCAACTCCACCAAACTCTGCCACTGAAGTCCTAACTGAAGTCAACCATGCATGAGCTCACCAAACCCCAAGGAATAGTGTAATTCCTTCTTTCAGATGCATGGGCCACATCCGTAGCTCCAACTGAAGTGTTGTAAGAGAATAAACTGAAGTTTAGAGTCCAAATATTATTAAGGGTTAATAATATTTGACTGACCTATTTTTAGACAGGCAATCTAAAAATAGACTTCGACCTGTATGTCTAAAAATAGAGGTCCATCTATTTTTACCAACTCGACCAATCATCCAAGAATAGCATACTGCAACTCCTAGACCATGCTCCATATGTCTAAAAATAGACATAGTCTAAAAATAGACTTTGCGCCAAAAATAGCCTGCGGGCCCACTTAGTGAAGGCGACTTCATTTCACTAAGCTCCATCATCTTGTTGAATTTTAAACACTCCCTCTCAACAATATATGGATTATCTTCAACCCCTATCCTGCCTCTGTGGAATTCGAATTTTCTCCTAGTGAGCGCCTTCGTCAAGATGTCAGCATCCTGATCCTCCGTGGGAACATATGAAAGTAGCATGATTCTCCGCTGCACACAATCTCTGATATGATGGTACATGATGTCGATGTGTTTGGATCTATCATGAAATACTGGATTAGCTGAGAGTTTAATTCAACTCTGGTTATCACAATAAATCACAGTAGGCTCCAAATGCGACCCGAACAATCCGACGAGGATCTCCCTCATCCAAATAGCCTCGCATGCCACTCCGCCTCTGCTGAACTGAGTGCCACGGATCTCTGCTTCCTGCTGTACCAGGAAACTGCTGTCGAACCGATACTGAAAACTCCTCCAGATGTGCTCTTTCGGTCCGTTGGGCTCCCTGCCCAATTTTCATCAGTGAAGCCGCTAAGCTTCGCTCCAACCTCCTGTCTGTACCATAGACCATATCCCGATGTGCCACTAAGATAATGCAATACATGCTTGCCTACCTTCCAGAAGAGCTTGGTAGGCTTAACCATAGCTTGCGAAAGATGGTTAACAGCATAGCATATATCGGGTCGTGTATTGACCAGATACATAAGCGACCCCACCAACTGTCGATAGACAGTTGCATCCACTACCTCCGCTGAAGTAGCATCCTCCTTCCTCCAACCACCAGGAAGAGGAGTATCAACAAGCTTGCAGCCATGCATGTTGAACCTCTCCAGTATCTCCCGGGCATACTTACCCTGAGAAACAAACAGTCCTCCACTGCGCTGCCAAATCTCCAATCCCATGAAATAATGAAGGAGGCCCAAGTCCTTCATCTCAAACTCTCTAGCAAGATCCTCCTTGCATGAAAGTATCAACAGCTCATCACCCGTCAAAATCAGATCATATACATACAATACAATGATCAGCAACTTCCCCTCCACCACAATCTGGTATAGGTTAGGATCTGCCTCACTCTTGGAGAATCCAAGTCTGGTGAAATAACTGTCTATCCGTGTGTACCAAGCACGAGGTGCTTGCTTCAGCCCGTACAGTGCTCTCTTGGTGACCAAACATGCGACTCGCTCGCGAAAGATCTCGAAACCCGGGCTGCTCTATGTACACCTCCTCCTCAATGACTCTATTGAGGAACGTAGTATTCACATCCATCTGATGGATGTGCCATCCCATCTGCGCTAAGAGAGCAAGGATCGTCCGTATGGAAGAGTACCTTGCGACAGGTGCAAAGGTCTCCTCATAATCGATCCCCTCGATCTGTGAGAAGCCACGGGCGAAAAATCTCGCCTTGTACTTCTCCACACTCCCGTCAGCCGCCTGCTTCACTTTGTAGATCCATCGAGAACCCACCACTGATTTCCCCTCCGGTCTTGGGACAATCTCCCATGCACTGTTTCTGACGATCGAATCATATTCTTCGATCATGGCATCTACCCATGCGGGTTCCTCCACAGCTTCCTCAAAAGAGGATGGCTCCGTCATGACACATTGAATCATAAGAGCCATGTATCCAGTGTACCGATCCGGTGAATGCCTCTATCTGCGTTGTGCTATAGGTGGTCCTACAACCTTCTCTGCATCTCGAGCCAGTCGCTCAGCTTCTGTAGTGCGCTTGCGCCCTATGATGGTTGGTGCTACATGAGTGGTCTCTTCCACCTCATGAACTTCCTCTTGTGGATGATCCACATCCGGAAGCTCCTCCTTAGGAACTAACAACTCCTCATCTGCATGCAAGTGTGGCTCCCTCTCAAGTGAACACTGCATGGCTTTCTCCTCCTGAAACTTGATATCCCGTCGCACAACAGTCTTGCGACTGTCTGGAAAATACACCTGATAGTTGTGAGGTGTATCAGTGTACCCCAAAAATATTCCAACCTCTGCGGTCGGATCCAGCTTCTTTCTGGCATCCTTCGTCACATGCATGTAGACGGGTGAGCCAAAAATTCTCAGATGAGAAATATCAGGCCTCTTGCCAGAAAATGCCTCCTCTGGTGTACTCATGCCAAGAACCTCGTGAGGACAACGGTTCTGCACATACACTGCTGTATTGCATGCCTCAGCCCACAAGTGAATGGGTAGGCCCTGATCATGCAGCATCGCCTGTGCAGCACCCACGATCGTTCTGTTCTTCCGCTCAACCACCCCGTTCTGCTGTGGGTTAAGGGGTGCGATGATCCCTCTCCGAGAATCCTTTTATTGTTTGCCAAAAGTCATGAATCGATGAGATGAATTCACCACATTGTCGCTCCTAAGAGCCTTCACATGCTTCCCCGATTCCTTCTCAACCAGCGCCTTGAATTCACAGAACTTTGAATATGTCTCGCTCTTCTTCTGCATGAAGAAGATCCAGCACTTCCGAGAGAAATCATCAAAAAATATCACATAGTACTTCTTCTTTGCTGTCGAAGCTACTGAGAAAGGACCACACACGTCTGTGTGAACTCTCTCAAGGATCGTCGTGGCGCGACTATCCTTCTTGTGAAAGGTGGCTTTTGTTTGTGCTCAACCTAGTCTCCTAAATTGAGTTCATTTAATTGTCAACCAGGGTTGGTAAACTGCTGAAGTGAAGTGCACTGTATGTGCCTAGGTGTTTGTCTCTTAATGCGTTGTGTTTTGTGTTTTATGATGTTTTTGGTCTTTTGGTGGTTTTTATGTTCACAAGAAAAATGACTAAAAGGCTAGTGGAAAGAAGCTACTGGATAAAAACAGAGTGAAGCCTAATTGGTTGATGACAAATGACAAATGCAAATGAAAATACTGAAACAAAATCAAACCTAAACTATGACTAAGCAGAATACAAAGCTTGATAATGACTTTTAAGGAAATGAATCAAAACATAAACTTAACTTGTCCAATTCTTTCATCAAAGGTATTTTGGGAGAGCTTGAGAAATGGTCAGCTAAGTATACAAATTCTCCTAACTAAACAATTAAACAACTAGCTTATAATGATGCAACATTTTATCCATGATTAAAGATTTGTTGAAGCATATTTGGAGGAAAACATTGATACCATCATAAGATCTCTACTCTAAGACTAGTTCCTAACTCTATTCTGCAACTTAGTTAATCATCACTAAAACTTGCCCAAGAGTTATAGATTTCTTTTTAAAGTAGTCTTTTGAGGAAAGGCTCTGTTTATGAAGTGGTAAAGAAGTTGCAAAAGTACCTCAGGCCTTGAAATGATACTGTCTTCTGTTCATATGGTTATGAATCAATTATAAATTTGGAACAAGAAGAGATTTTGTAAATAATGAAGGCCGTATTTTTAAGTTTAACAACTAATGTAATCTAATATGCAGTGGATGACAATGAATTGTGGAGTGAAGATGCAATGAGTTAAGCTAAAACTGAACTTAAGATGTCACTAGTCTAAAACAGTGCTGAAGTAACAAGCCATTATCAAACTTAAAACAAAATAACAGAGGATGAATTGGATGCAATTTGACTCCAGAGTACCCTAACTAAGTTATCATGCATTAATCTATGGGATTCTACAGCCTGTTTTGTCCATCATGATTAGTATTTTGGAAGAGTTTCTTAGAACAATCCTGGCTGTACAATTCAGTGCAAATGCAAACATAAAGACTGAAAACAATTTAAAAACTAAGACATCACAGCGATCTCCTACCCATCATTATGGTATTTTGGAAGGGATTTTTAAGAGTAAGATCAGCTATGCTACTTAGTGCAAACAAAAAAATGAAACGTTCAGGATCACAGTCATGCCTTAGACATCATAATGATTTTTTGGAAGAGTTTGCTTAGTATAAGTTCAACTGTGATAGTGAACAAAAGAAATTACAATTAAATCCTACAACACTATAGCCATTTCCCATTCATTATCATGATCTTTTGGAAGAGTTTATTCTTTTGGAAGAGTTCTTAGAACAAGTATAACTATAGTGGCTAATGAAATTAACTACGAATTCAAACTTCAAAAACGTAAAAACAACTAAGATACTTATCTAAATTACGAAAGTAAAGCCGTGCAGGAGGCAGGGGCCCTCTACCACCAGACGGAATCTAACTCCAAATCAACTCAACACGTTCAAAGAAATGCTGTCCTCTTCATTAAAGTAGAAATAACTTGAAACAGAGCAGTTTCGGTCTTCAGAAATATAGCATGAAATCTAAGCAAAATCTAGCCTATCTCTCGGTTTCCCAAGTGTTTTTATAACAAATTTACATAACAGAACTTGCAACAATACAGGGATCCTTGTCTTTCCTTATCAAAATCACATTTGGAATCTGAAGATGGTAACGTAATGAGAAAAAGGACATCTGGACTAAGACAGTCCTATTAGAAGTCTGCTTCCTTAAATGAGTTCCCACGTACCAAAACCACGTCTAGAATTCGGTTCTTCCTTCATGGTGAGCAACGTATGATGTGGACATGACGTGGAATATACCCATATGTGGTTTTTCTTGAGAGGACACCTGGAACATGCCTGAACGTGAAGACAGCTGCAGAATTTCCGGTTAGCTACGGAATGTCTGCATTCTGCAGCTAGTTCTGGTCAAAATGCATTACAATGACAAAAATCACAAAACTTAGCAAGTTAGCCATGTTAATCATTCTAAAAGTAATTTTAAATAATTTCATTGATCAATTGGGTCTAGGATAACAATGGACAAAGGAAAATGAGGTAAAGTAAGATGAAAGAAAGCACAATCTTGGGGCTCAACATACCCCCACTGCTGTTTTCTTGCATGTCCTCATGCAATTTATTCCATAAACTCAGAGACTTCTGCAAGAACATCTAATCCTCTCCTTCTTCTTTGCCTGGAAGCTAAATATCTTCTGGGTTTTCTGATGACAAGTTTGAACCTTAAGTTGATAAGTGCCCTGATTAGCTTCTTGTTCCTCTTTTTCAACTTTTCATTAGCCTTTTCCACTTTTTCCATTTGTAGAGATAAGGTTGAGTTCATATTGGTTTTGAGTTTGACTTGTTCCTTCAGAATATCATTCTCATTTTTGATGTGTCTATTAAGTATTTCCAGCTCATACCTATCCCTTCTTAACAAATCTATTTCGGACAGTGGAGGACTAGGGGTTCTATCTCTACTCTCTGAAGCTTTCCTTTCCAATGTTTCAACATAGTCATAAACTTCTTGCTGAGCAGGGTCAATTTCATGGGTTTCTTCATTAAAATCTTCTTCAACATCTTCTTCAATAGATGTTTCCTCATCTTCTATATTTATCACCCCTGTTTGTTTGATCTGAGTTTTCCTTAGTTTCCCCCTAAGTCTATGGCTTCTTCTTGGCTGGGATGATCCCTCTCCTTTTTCTGTGGCAGATTTTCTGATTACCCTCTCTTTCTTAAGTTGTCTCTTAATTTGAGTCAACTTCTCTGAGATTATTTCCTCACTACTTTTCTGTATTGTTTTGTTAATTTTAATTTTAGAGGCTCTCCATTTTCTGCTTTTCCTTGTAGGCTGTTGTTCAGGTGAGGGTTCTTTTGGCTCTTCAAAATGATTTCTTATCAAGAAATTATCCCAAGTATCATTTGTTTTGGCTAAATGGTGTTCAATTAAAATCTTAACCAAGCCATGATGGTATAGAGTTGTCTCTAAGAATTGGACCCTTCTTTGAACACAAGAAGCCATATTTTTCAAACTTTGAAGCAAGAAATAGGGTAAGTTTAACTCTTCCTCCAGAAAATGCATTATCAGTCTAATATGGTAAACATAAAATGTGCCATATCTACCTTCACATGTGATAAATTTTTGCAGAATAAGCAATATATTTCTCCATTTATTTTTCAATGCAGAACTTGGAATTCCCTTCTTAAACACAGTGACATCCATACCTGGTGATTTTAGAATTTTCTTCCATGATTCATTATGGAATTCTCTTTTTTTGAACCATCTCTCTCCATTTCTAAGAAATCCTGTTGCTTCTGCAATGAAAACTTCAGTGACAGTGAATTTAACATCTCCCACTTCAACCTCAGCTCCTTGAAATGACCTTGCAAATGTTTTAGTGACTTCTTTGTGGAAGCCATTAAATTTCTCAAGAAATTGTAGCCATCCTACCTGTTGCAACATTTCTCTACTTTGAGGGTATCCTTCCAGATATTTTGTACCCACTGGTTCAGTTCTTACAATGAGGCCCATAATTCTTTTTTCAATCTTCAGATTAATACTCTTTCTGCCCACGGACACAATAACTTCAACCTTCAAACTGATATACTTCTGGTTCACGGTGACAATGGCTTCAATATTCAAACTGATATACCTCTGGTTGACAGTGATAATAGCTTCAAATTCCACACTGATATACCTCTGGTTGACAGTGATAATAGCTTCAAATTCCACACTGATATACCTCTGTTTCTCGATGATAATGGCTTCAAATTCCACACTGATATATCTCTGCGTTTACGGTGATAATGCCTCAATCTCTTCTCACGGTGACAGTGCTTCAGTCTCTGCTCACGGTGATAATGCTTCAATCTCTGCTCACGGTGATAGTGGTTTGATATTTCAAATTGATATACCTCTGCTCACGGTGATAGGGATATCTCTATTTTGCGGAATGAAATGATGAAGGGCTGGCTACGGAATGGAGTGATGGAGGTAGTTACGGAATGAGTTAATGAAGTGAGGTGAAGAAAACAAATTAATGAGTGAAAAGACTGCGGAGATTTTTTTTACAACGGAAAAAAAAATCATCATTAAATGATTTGGCTGGGTGACGTGAGGAAATCAAACACTTCAGCCTTTTTAACCGCTTAAATGATGGTTGGGTATAGAAATTGAAATGAGAGATTTTTATCCAAAGTTTGTGGAGGGTATATTGGACATGATCAATAAAAATAATCACAAAAACTTTTTCGAATGATTCATAACTAAAACTATGCTAAAGTTTATGATATGCCATTATAATCAAAACTTGTTACCTTTGCTTTTCATTTGCTTTTTGTGGTCTTTGTCTTCTTTGTTCTCCTTTGGAAGAGTCTTCATAAAACTTCTTGATTATTCTTATTCATGGATATACTGGATCATCTTATTGCAATTCAAATGTCTGCTGATTAGTGTCTTCAGGATCTGTAGCTGCGGAATGACTGTCTGGCTGCGGAAAGTCTGATCAGCTGCAGAATGTCTGTTAAGCTGCAGAATGTACCTGTAGAGAATTTTAATCATGGAATGGAGTGGTTTGGGATATAAGTGAAATGTTATATGGCATGAATGAAGATGGATGATGAGTCATGATATGTATGAAGTGGATGATGAAATGGAATGGTTTCAATTTATGAAATGGAGTGGAAGAATATAAGAAATGGCCTGCAATCCATGACATGTGTTATTCGTTTGCAAAAAGACATCAAACTTTAAATTTTGACATGGAAATGAGGTGGATGGAGTATGGAATGAGATGAATTATATATGGAATGAAGTGAAGTATGAATGAATGAATGAAATGGAGTATGGATGGATAAGTGAATGGAATGAAATGAAATGAAATGGATCATAAGTACAATGGATCTGAACTTATGATTTTGTAACAGCTGCTTGCAAAAACAAAATGAGAAAAGTTAGAGCGTCAGAAAAACTCTGATTTTCACCCTATCTTTTCTGTATAAATATGCCAATCAATGATTGGTTTTCATGTTTATACCTTATTTTTATTATTATTATTATATATATATATATATATATATATTCAAAAGAAATGCTTCAGAAAATTCAATCAAGTTGATGAAGAAGAAATATTCTTCTTCATTAACTTCACATCACTGTTTTCCTAGAACTTCTTGACAAATTCTTCTCTTGAGATTGGTTTGTGATACAGCTTCAATCTATGACCATTCACAAGAAAAGTGACCTCTTCTTCATCTATTGTCCTGATTTTTACTGCTCCATTGTCAAAAATCTCAACAATTTCATATGGCCCAAGCCAATGTGTTTGAAATTTACCTTGAAAATCCTTGAATTTTGAATCAAACAAGAGAGCCCAGTCACCTTATTTGAATTTCTTCTCTTTGATGTACTTGTCATGCCATCTAGTCCTTTGCTGTTGGACTAGACTTTTTTTCTGAACTGCATCTTGTCTGATCTCATCCAATTCATTAATTTGCTCCAGTCTATGCTTTTGTGCCTCCGTTAAATCAAGTCCTAGCTGAACTGCCATTTTGAAAGTTTGAATCTGGAACTCTATGGGGAACAAAACTTGCTTTCCATAAACAAGTTCATAAGGAGTATGGCCTGTTGTGTTTCTCCATATAGTTCTATAGGCCCACAAGGCTTCAGGAAGCCTATCTACCCAATCTCTTCTATGTAAATGAACAGTCTTTGTTAGGATTCCTTCAATGACCTTATTAGTATATTCCACTTGACCATTTGCTTGTGGATGATAAGGAGTAGATTTTCTATGTCTGATTTTGTACTTCTCCATCATTTTCTCCACTAGCCTTGATGTAAATTGGGCTCCTTGATCTGTAACAATTTCCCTTGGGACACCAAAACGAGTAAAAATATCCTCAAAAAGAAAAGTAACTACAGATGATTCATTAGCAACAAGTAATGGCTTGGCTTCTACCCATTTAGTAACATAATCAGTGCAAACTAATATATACCTCTTCTGTCTTGATGGAGGACTAATAGGTCCTACAAAATCCAAAGCCCATTTTTCAAAAGGTTCAATATGTACCTGAGGTTGTAATGGCATCTCACCTGAAGGAGAAGGTTTCCCTACCCTTTGGCAAGTGTCACACCTTTTGACATACTCTTTAGCATCTTTAAACAAGGATGGCCAATAATATCCTAAATTAAGGATCTTATAGGTTGTCCTCTTATCAGCAAAGTGTCCGCCACAAGGTTCATCATGACATACTTTGAGAATCTCAGGCATCTCATCTTCATGAACACACCTTCTAATGATTAAATCTGGACCTGTCTTGTACAAATCATTAGCAACCCATGAATATTTTTCACTATCATGAATGATTTTTCTTTTATCCCTTGCATTCATTATTGAAGGAAATTTTCCTGAAACTAAATAATTAGCAATATCAGCAAACCATGGAGTTTGAGTAGAGATTGCAAAAAGATATTCATCGGGAAATTGATCTTCAACCGGAGTGTCATCTTTGATATTTTGGAGTCTAGATAGGAAATCAGCTACTGTGTTTTGTTTTCCAGGCCTATCTAGAATAGTAATGTTGAATTCTTGCAAGAGCAACAACCATCTTATAACTCTGCCATTAGTGATTGATTTGTTCATTAAATATCTAATTGCAGAATGATCAGTGTGAACAAAAGTTTCATAGCCTGTTATATAGTGTCTAAATTTGTTTATGGCATGAACGACAGCTAAAAACTCTTTTTCAGTTACAGTATAGTTTAACTCTGCAGGAGTCAAATTTTTACTGATATAATAGATGGCATAGGGAATTAAATCTTTTTGTCCCAATACTGCTCCTAGAGCTGTATCGGAAGCATCTGTTGAGATATGAAAAGGTAACTTCCAGTTAGGTCCCCTTAATATAGGTGCTTCAGAAATTTTGGTTTTTAGGGTCTCAAAGGCTAACTGGCAATCAGAATTCCACTTGAATTCACAATCTTTGGTAAGTAATTTGAAGAGTGGGGATGCTATCTTAGTGAAGTTTTCTATAAATCTCCGATAATATCCTGTAAATCCTAGAAAACTCCTAACATCTTTTTGACAACTTGGAATAGATAAGTTAGAGATGACTTCAACTTTTGACTCATCAACTCTAATCCCATCCCTTGAAATGTGATGCCCTAAAACAATACCTTCAGTAAACATCATAAAAAAAATTTCATGACTAAGTGAAAGGTTTGCTTCTTGACATCTCTTTAAGACTTTTTCCAAGTTTTCTAAAGCTTCTTCAAAAGTGTTTCCATAAACTGTGAAATCATCCATGTATACCTCTACACAATCATGTATTAGATCTGAAAAAATTCCTAATACTGCCCTTTGTAATGTTGCAGGTGCATTGCATAATCCAAATAGCAATACTCGGTAAGCATAGGTACCCCAAGGACAGGTAAATGTGGTTTTGTCTTGATCTTTAAGTGCTACTTCGATTTGGTTGTAACCACTAAACCCATCTAAGAATGAGAAGTACTTTTTGCCAGCTAATGTATCTAACACTTGATCTATGAAAGGTAAGGGAAAATGGTCTTTAAGAGTAGCTTTGTTTAGTTCCCAGTAGTCAATACATACCCTCCATTTACCATTTTTCTTTGGCACAATTACCAAAGGAGAAACCCACTGACTATCTGAAATGGGATAGATGAAGTTGACATTTAACAATTTTTGCAATTCTTCTTTAACAATATCCCTAAGTTTTGGATTCATCCGTCTTTGAGGTTGTCTGATTGGTTTGCAATTTTCCTCTATATAGATGTGATGAGTGCAAGTCTTGGGACTTATCCCTTTCATGTCAGTGTATTCCCATGCATATGCAGAAGAGTGTCTCTATAATACTTTGACTAACTTTTCTTGTTGAGATTTCTCTAGGTTCTTATTTATGTTCAAAGTTTTGCCTGGAAAGATCTCACTTGTAGAGCTGCCAAATTTATCCATAGAATGAAGAGACATCTGCCTTGATGACAAAAAATCAATATTGGATCCCTCTTGAAATGATTCATGTTTGTGTTCTAGAGAGGATTCAAATTTTTCTAGAGTATTCAGAATTTGATTATCTTCACTAATTTCTGAAATTGTGAAGAGAGGTTGTAAATCTTCTTCATCCTCTATCCATTGAGTGTCATCTAAATCTGTAATTGTCCTAGCTGGAGGATATAAAGTGAATTTCTTAGTTGAAATACCATCAGAGATGTACATATCACCGGATCTACAACTAATAAAAGCATCAGTTGTAGCCAACCAAGGTCTTCCTAATATAACAGGATGGCCTCCTAGATTATTCTTAGGAGTTAGGATCATGAAATCCACGGGGTACTCCCAAGAATCTAGGGACACTGGAATGTCTTCTATTACCCCATCTGGTTTGATCACAGATCTATCTGCTAATTGTAATAGTGTGGGTGTAAAAAGAAGATTAGGAAGTTTCAGTTTGTCCATGATTTGTCTACTCATGATATTTATTGTTGCTCCTAAATCAATGAGTGTGTTTTGAATTTCAATTCCATTGATGTGAATTTTGACAACTGGATTTCCTGGGTCAAGATACTTTGGAATAGCAATCTTTCCCATCATAATGTCTGCTATTTTTCCTGCTAGTTGAATTTTCTTTGTTTCTCTTATTCTTTTTCTTGTTTTCTTCATACTCAACTCCTTTATTGTTTTGGCTAAAATTGGAATTTCCTTGATGGCTTGTAATAATGGAATTTTAATGAAAACATTTCTCAGCTCATCTAGGAAATCATAATTAGGCACCATAATTTGTTTTTCTACACCTCTATCAATTTTTAATCTTTCTGGAAAGGGGGGTATAGAAGTAGATGTGGATGGTTGCTCTAATACAGGAGTTGAAATTATTGGATCTTTTTGCTTTAATTTTTCAGTGTTTGGGTCTTGAAAAGATGTGTCTTCCTCAAGACTTTTATTCACCCGTAGAGAGTCTTCCTCAGAGTTATCTTGTTCTTGTATGATCACGGAAGGTTTCCTCTTTTCAAGTATTCTTCCAGACCTAAGTTGAACATCACTAAGGTCTAGAGGAGTAATTAAATAAGTTGGAAACTGTTGGCCTTCTATCATGTATGTGTTATGAGGATTTTTATTATTGGGGTTTGGTATGGGTTGAGCAGGCAATTGATTTGATTTTTGAGGGAATGGTAATGAAAGTGGTTGATTTTGATGTGGTTGGTTTTGATGATGTTGTTGAGGATTTTGTTGAAAATTTTGTTGAATATTTTGAGGAAAATTTTGTTGAGGATTTTGAGGATAAAAATGTGGGTATGGTGGATAGGATGGTGGATACTGATAGTATGGGGAGTATCTTCCATAGGGACTTTGTGATCCTTGTGCCCAAGCTGGAGATTGATTTTTAAATTGAGGCCAAGGTTGCTGCCAAGAATTCCAAGGTGGAGGTTGATTATACATTTGATCATGGAATCCTTGTGTCTGAGGTCCCTGCCAAGGCCTTCTAGATACAAAATTGAGAGACTCTGTGGAATCTGTAGTAGTTTCCTCCTGAAAGACAGCTTTGAGACCAGGAAGAGAAGGAAAATTCTTGGTCTCATGTTTTTCAGAACAAATGACACAGGTCTCTACAGCTTTTATATCCAATGGACACTCTCTCAAGGCATGTTTCTTTGTACATTTGGGAAAAAAGATTGCCAAGGCATCAGATTCATATTTTTGCTTGTTTTGTATCTTAAGGGTGTCTATTTGTTCACTAAGACTCCCTAAGATGTCAGATTTGAAATCATCAAGCATGTGTCCTATTTCTGATCTACTTACTGTCCCAGAAGCAGACTTACTTGCCCTTGCAAGAGCAAGATCTCTTGGACCTTTTATAGTTTTAGATTTCCCTCTTGAAAGGTTGATACATAACTCAGATATTTCAGGTAATGTGAGATGTGATATATCCCCTTTTCCCATCATGTTAAGGATATCCAACCATTCATCCCTAATTGTTTTCAACAAAAGAGCTTTTAAGGTGTCTTGATCTAGGTTTTCCATTTTTTCTCTTTTGATGTTGTAATGAAATCTTTCCAACAAATCTTCCAAGTTTTCATCTTCTTTTTGTAACATTTTAAACACTTCTTCCTTATGATTGACCGGCATACAATAATCTAGATACCTCTCTAGAAATGCTTGTTTCATGTCTTCCCATGTCCTAATAGAACTATTGATCAAACTCATAAACCACTTCAATGCTACTCCTTTCAAGGTTGAAGGGAATAATTTCAGTTTTTGAGCATCTTGTAAGTAGTCATAAGTTCTACACAGAACTTCGAATTCAAATAGGAAGGTTTCAGGATCTTCAGTTTTAAGTCCATAGAAGTTTGGAAGGACAGAGGGTGAAATTTTTTTCATGGTTGTATTGGTTTCTTCAACAATTATAGGGAACCCAAAAGAGCTTCCTATTTCTCTTCTACCTCTTCCTCCATCTGCACCTCTACCTCCTTCTCCTCTACCTCTACCTCTACCTCCAAATAATGTGTGCTCTCCATTAAAGACTCCTCCTCCCCCTTCTTCTGCCATGATTGGCTCTCCTGTGGAAGTGGAAAGGTCTGTGTCCCTAACAGGAGTCTTTAGATCTTCTTCTAAGGCAGGTTCAGTGGATGAAGTGGAAGGTTTATCTAATGGAATAGATGACCTTAGATCTTCTAAAAGTCCAGGATCAGTAAAGGATGGAATGTGGGTCCGAGTTGAAGGTGTACTAGCTCTTGGTCTAGGTGAAACAAGTGGTGTTCTAGGAATCAAATTTCTGCTTCTGCTGCTTATAAATTTACCCCTTGAATCTCTCTCTCTACGCATATAATTGTTTTTGGGGGTTAAGAAACAAAGGTTACCTATTTTTCACTTCCCCAGCAACGGCACCAAAATGTTTGGTCTCAACCTAGTCTCCTAAATTGAGTTCATTTAATTGTAAACCAGGGTTGGTAAACTGCTGAAGTAAAGTGCATTGTATGTGCCTAGGTTTTTGTCTCTTAATGCGTTGTGTTTAGTTTTTTATGATGTTTTTGGTCTTTTGTGATGATTTATTATGTTTTTTGTCTTTTGGTGGTTTTTATGTTCACAAGGAAAATGACTAAAAAGCTAGTGGAAAGAAGCTACTAATTAAAAATAGAGTGAAGCCGAATTGGTTGATGAAAAATGACAAATGCAAATGAAAATACTGAAATAGAATCAAATATAAACTATGACTAAGCAGAATACAAAGCTTGATAATGACTTTAAGGAAATTAATCAAAACATAAACTTAACTTGTCCAATTCTTTCATCAAAGGTATTTTGGGAGAGCTTGAGAAATGGTCAGCTAAGTATACAAATTCTCCTAACTAAAAAATTAAACAAATAGCTTATAATGATGCAACATTTTATCCATGATTAAAGATTTGTTGAAGCATATTTGGAGGAAAACATTGATACCATCATAAGATCTCTACTCTAAGACTAGTTCCTAACTCTATTCTGCAACTTAGTTAAACATCACTAAACCTTACTCAAGAGTTATAGATTTCTTTTTAAAGTAGTCTTTTGAGGAAAGGCTTTGTTTATGAAGTGGTAAAGAAGTTGCAAAAGTACTTCAGGCCTTGAAATGGTACTATCTTCTGTTCATATGGTTATGAATCAATTATAGATTTGGAACAAGAAGAGGTTTTGTAAATAATGAAGGCCATTTTGTTAAGTTTAACAACTAATGTAATCTAATATGCAGTGGATGACAACTAATTGTGGAGTGAAAATGCAATGAGTTAAGCTAAATCTGAACTTAAGATTTCACTAGTCTAAAACAGTGCTGAACTAACAAGCCATTATCAAACTTAAAACAAAATAACAGAGCATGAATTGAATGCAATTTGACTCCGGAGTACCCTAACTAAGTTATCATGCATTAATCTATGGGATTCTACAGCTTGTTTTGTCCATCATGATTGGTATTTTGGAAGAGCTTCTTAGAACAATCCTGGCTGTACAATTCAGTGCAAATGCAAACATAAAGACTAAAAGCAATTTAAAAACTAAGACATCACAGCTATCTCCTACCCATCATTATGGTATTTTGGAAGGGCGTTTTAAGAGTAAGATCAGCTATGCTACTTAGTGAAAACAAACAACTGAAACGTTCAGTATCACAGTCATGCCTTAGACATCATAATGATTTTTTGGAAGATTTTTCTTAGTATAAGTTCAACTGTGATAGTGAACAAAAGAAATTGTAATTAAATCCTACAACACTATAGCCATTTCCCATTCATTATCATGATCTTTTGGAAGAGTTCTTAGAACAAGTATAACTATAGTGGATAATTAAATTAACTACGAACTCAAACTTCAAAAACGTAAAAACAACTAAGATACTTATCTAAATTACGAAAGTAAAGCCGTGCAGGAGGCAGAGGCCCTCTACCACCAGACGGAATCTAACTACAAATCAACTCAACGCATTCAAAGCAATGCTGTCCTCTTCATTAAAGTAGAAATAACTTGAAACAGAGTATTCTTCGTTTTCAGAAATATAGCATGAAATCTAAGCAAAATCTAGCCTATCTCTCGGTTTCCCAAGTGTTTTTATAACAAATTTACATAACAGAACTTGCAAAAATACAGGGATCCTTATCTTTCCTTATCAAAATCACATTCAGACTCTGAAGATGGCAACGTAAAGAGAAAAAGGACATCTGGACTAAGACAGTCCTATTAGAAGTATGCTTTCTTAAATAAGTTCCCACGTACCAAAACCACGTCCAGAATTCGGTTCTTCCTTCATGGTGAGCAAAGTATGATGTGGACATGACGTGGAATATACTCATATGTGGTTTTTATTGAGAGGACACCTGGAACATGCCTGAACGTGAAGACAACTGCAAAATTTCCGGTTAGCTACGGAATGTCTGCATTCTGCAAATAGTTCCGGTCAAAATGCATTACAATGACAAAAATCACAAAACTTGGCAAGTTAGCCATGTTCATCATTCTAAAAGTAATTTTAACTAATTTCATTGATCAATTGGGTTTGGGATAACAATGGAAAAAGGAAAATGAGGTAAAGTAGGATGACAGAAAGCACAATCTTGGGGCTCAACAGGAGATATAGTTGGTGTTTGACTAGAATTTTTTGTCTCTTTACCAGTTACAGGATTTTTAGTTCCATAATCTTGAAATCTCGTCGCAACCATAACCTCAGACATCATGAAAATATCTGCCGATGAATGTGAAGAAGATCCTATCATTTTACTATCTTTAGTGGGAAAATGATCCTTTAAGAAAACGGGTGTGGGTGAACCTTTGAAAAACTTAGAGACCTCATACTGATGTGGGCAGTCTTTGGTATAGCGATCCTCGTCACATATAAGACAAGGATAATGAGGTTTCCATTTTTCATCAGCTGGTTCATTCTTTTCGGTTTTCTCTTTGGGAGATGTAGTTTGTTTGTTTTTATTCTTTCCTTTCTTCTTATTACCGATTTTAGATTTAGCTGTAGATGAGCCTACAACATGGATGCCGGCAAAAGTTTCAAGGGAAGAATCTCCTTTCAGTGAACCTGGTAAAGTTATAATGGGAGAAGTAGTTTTGGAGGACTTCTTCTTACTCTTATTAGCGCTAACTAAACCAATTACACCGTCTGCAGCATGAGAACTTGAAGGAGTTGCAGTTATTTGACTTGGACGTGGTAAGTCAGGAATTTTTCATATAAAGTACCAAACTTTGTATATACAAGGTCTAAGTACTGTGCTTGAGCTATGACCTGTTCTTCTGTAACAACACCTCCCTTAGCCATATCTTTAGTGATCTTTAGAAGTAATGATTTGATAAACCATTCTGCCAAAATCTGATCCAAAATGAAAACTTTCACTTAACGTCGTCTATGTCTCCATTCATGTATGTGATCTGATATGTATATAGACGCAGATTGTTTTATGGAAGTCAAGAGTTCCATGCCATTGTCGTAACGGACTAGAAACTGAAAGTGTGTTAAAAAAGATGTTTCTAATGCGTTGAAATTGTTGAATGAGCCACGCGGTAGTTCAATATACCACTTTGCAACTAAACCTATCAATGTTCTTTGAAACAGTCTTAATTGAATGGAATCACTGATTAAAGATTTTGATGCACACCAGAGGTGGTAATTCATGACATGGTTTGAGAGGTCTTCTCCTGATTTACCTTTGAACTTAGGAATATCAGTGGGCAACTTGTTCAGCATTGGCGGCCAAAACTGAAGATAATAAATCGGATCATTCGTAAGGCGCAACAAATCTGGTAAATCCAAAGTTGCAATGAATGGTAACTGACGGTTATGGTCCTGTTGAGAAAACTAATAACCTTGAGGAAATATACAATTACTAGGAGGAGGATATCCAAGATAACCTGGAATAGCCTGTGCAGTTGGGATTGGAATGCCTCTGGGATAACTAGGATTAGCCGTACCGTATTGAGGTTGAGCTGGTATCTGATATGTGTAACCAGGGTATGGTTTATGTTGGTATACTAGATTTTGTCCTACCGGTCCATATTGGTACTGCCCTTGACATGGTTGATAAACAAACTGACCTGTATAATGTTGGCTTGTTACAATTGTACTTGTACCAGGTTTCCCTATAGATGTTTGAACAGTAGACTGAACCGTAGGTCTATGTTGATGAGCAGTGACTTGAGGGATCGGTTGTGATATACATGTTGTTGTTACTTGAGGAGATGTAGAAATAGGGATTGCATACACTCCAGGGATAGGTGTACTAGGTTGTTGAACATAAATTGATGCAGTAGTTTGAGGTGGAGTTCTAGGTGTACTCGAACCAGGTTTCTGAATACTACTAGGTGTAGATACCTGAGGTATAATTTGAAGCATAGGTTGGACAAGTTATTGGATTTGAGTGTAAGAAATTGGTTTACCAGGCTGATTAGAAGGTACTTGCATAGTAGGTTGCAAATTCTGTTGATTCAACGACGAATTCCACACTATATTCACCCCAAGATAAGACGTTCCCATTGAAGGTTGTGATGCGTAAGAGGGACCATAACCAGGTTGATAATTTGAAACGTAAGTTTGATAATTTGCTGGATAATTTCTGCTAAAAGGTTGACCTCCTTGTG